>JABFEA020000017.1:2727864-2740318 GCA_019775915.2 Cyphomyrus plagiostoma | reverse complement strand
GTGATTGGTTGATTAGATAATTGCATTAATGAGAAATTGAACAGGTGTTCCTAATAATCCTTTGGGTGAGTGTATATCCATTTATTTCAATAAACCCCCATTTGTTTCAGTACCACACCTGCCCTGAAGTCATTCATTCCTCTTGTCACAAGAAATAACATTTGGTAAATAAACTGAGGACTTTCATTTTCAGCAGAACTTTAAACAGCTGTCATGGCTTTGGTTCCCAAATATTTATCATGAATAAATACATGTAAGTGACACATGCAATTTGAACATATTAGGGGTGGTAGGTGCAAATATGGCGTAATGAGCAGTGCATTAACCAGAAATGTTTACACGTTTCACGTGGTTGAAACTAAGTTATTTCATAAGTAATTTTCTTAGCTGGGTGTTTTTGTTCATCGTTCCAAGGAATTTCACAGGTTCCAAGCTTATTGCGACATTGTACTGTATAAACAGTTAAGGGTGGATGGATGGTGTTTTCACTGGAATAGTCATTTGAAGTTCCTTGCTGAATCAGGGTGACTGCTGAGTCCTGAACCAGCAGCCATGAGATTCTTGACTATGATAAGGCTTAGTCTGTGCTACTTAGTCCACTAAGGTTTCCTTTCTGGAAAAGTTTTACAAATGTATGTCGTAAACATTGCATGTCATTGGAGGCACATTTCGTAGCTAAGTGTTTTTTATTGCCTCATAAAGTCAGAAGTCAGGGAGTGTTGTGACCTTTCTGTTTACCCATATAAATCTACTGATGATAACAGCATTAAAAGCCAAAAAGTGGTTATCTGAAGTCAGTCTTATGGAAAGCACCCGCGCACACACACACACACGCACGCACGCACACACACACACACACACACACACACACACACACACACACAGGCGCAAACTGAAAATGGCATCTTCAAATGTCATTCAAACATGGAATTCAAGAACAAGATGTAAAGCATATGTAGAATATGATTAGGTAGTTTGCTAAGAGGCATGCGACTGACACAGTTCCCATACTACATGCAAATAAAGGACCATTACTCACAATGCAGGAAAAAGAAATCACTGATCACACACATGTAACACATGTAATATACAAGGCTGTTGGTGACCCAGAAGATGAGAAGTTGCTACACTGCATGAATGCAGCTTAAGATGTGGAGTTTACTGAAGTAGTCAGTGGTGAACGAAGTGGATTTTGAGAAAGGTGCTGAAAACTATGAAAAGGGTGTTGATGCATGGAAAGAAAACTGTAAGCATGTTTGCCTAGGTCACTATATTTTTTACATTTCATAAAGCCTGTGTGAATATACATACATACATGAATACATACATTTACACATATATACTGTGTATTACTAGTTAATGTGGAGAAAAGCCAGAAGAGGAGCGATAACAACTCCTACAGCAGTTGGAAAGACAAAAAGAGCCCTAGAGATCTCAAGTCAAGCAGTTGTCCGTGGGAAATTGGTGTTAAAACTAAAGATAAAAATTTTATGATAGACTTTTGTTCAGGCATTTATCAGGGAAGCCATATATTTTTAGCAATTTAGCATGAAGCGCCACTACAAATGTGCTGTAAGTTATAGTCAGACATGACCTCCTTATTATTGGTTTTTCTTATTTGTGATACTGGGAAACAATAACCAAAACCTAATCTGATTCTGCAAGAGACACATATGATAATACATTCTCAAGATATTAACAATGACATTAGCTTACCACACAACCCATTAATCACTCTTGATCAGATACCGTTGAAGGTGTCTGGTCTTGTAGCAAGATCTACATCATAAGAGTCATGAAGCCCAAGACTGTATAGGAGCAGGGGCTTGCTGGCGAGATGCTGAACTTATATATGTGTGATCCACAATGGAGTTGTGGTGGTTTGATGTCATGTTCAGTCACAAATCTCTTTTTTTGCCTTCTCTGGGGGAATGCTGAAGTCAAACGACACACTGGCTGACAGAAAGAAACAACAAAAAAGACATACAGATTCAGATGACAGTGGAGTCTGGGGACACCAGCGGAAAAGGGGACGGCATGGAGAGATACACAGCGTTCTCCTAGAGGAAACAGGCACTCTGCCAAGATCTCTGTCTTTTTGAAACCATAGGCACATGGCACCAGCCCCCAGGGTAACTCAAGGCGGGAGTCACTCTGAGACAGTACCGGCTAAAGAAGTGCCTTAATCATCTCAGACACGTTTCAGCGAGCAGAAGTGTTCAATCTTTAACAGGGAATACGTCGGTGCCCCCTGGTATGGCTGCTTCCGGCAGCCAGAGATACAACGATCGTAGAAGACTGATCTTTCAGGAGTCTGTGTATTGTGGCTTGACTCAAATAAACTACACAAAAGCGAGGGCTCTTTGCCCAGTGCT
Source organism: Cyphomyrus plagiostoma (assembly GCA_019775915.2). NCBI lineage: Eukaryota > Metazoa > Chordata > Actinopteri > Osteoglossiformes > Mormyridae > Cyphomyrus > Cyphomyrus plagiostoma. Next base: position 2,737,943 of record JABFEA020000017.1, on the reverse strand, counting down.
TATTTTGGTCTTCTTACTAAATATAGTATCCATTTGCCTTGGTCTGTGACTCACTGTAACAAAGATGTTTATTTTTTTCCTCGTAGGACAGAATAATTTCCGTCTTTCCCATAAATCCCATGACCTCTCGGTTTTCTTTCCCACATAGAATATACGTGTTTATTACACAGTCTAGGTTAAAAAGTATTGATAAATAACATATACATCTGATACTGTAGTTAACACATGTTTGTGCAATTCCATAAGTTTTAAACAAACAAATAAAATGAAAGTAGAAACGTGCCTGAAAGAAGCAATATTCTTTAAATCTCAGGAGCATGTTTCATTTTGCGGTTTGTTGCTGGAGTTAAAGTAAATTAAAGTTTGGCCAGAAATAGGCTTTTTTGGATTGCACAGGTAGACTAGTCAGAATGATTAAATAGCCTGACACGTTCACTAAGTGTGAGGATTAATCACTGTAGGCTCAAAGTCCTTCTGATCACAACTCTAAAAGAGATTGTAATTGCATTGGGACATAACACCGGATATAGAGAAAATTATATATATTTTTTTCTTATTAAGATCCATTGGTAGCCATTACATTTGGCAAAAAATACTACATATGTTGTTGTTTTTTATTTTATTTTATTTATACTTCACATCTTTATATAAGAGCACAACGCAATGTTTCTCTCTAAGTACCGCCATAATCACAATGAAGTAAAATATTACATTGTGTCAAGTGTGCTTAAATTATATGTAGCAGCAATTAAAAACAATCTCTAGTCTGCTCACATACCTACTGTCCACCTATATGAACATAAGTATAGCTAAAGTGCTACAAATAAAAATACAAGAATACAGGAAATCAGTGTTGGGAAACAGCCAAGATTCAGCTTCCCATTCATTCATTCATTCATTCATTCATTTATTTATTAATTCATTCATTCATTCATTCATTCATTCATTTTATTTGGGTCCTCTGCCTCCTACCTTGCCTTCTGCTGTATTGCATGTTTCTCCTTAATGCATTACTGTGTAATTTCTCAGATTCTAAAACAAAGCATGCAGTCAGGGAGGCAGGAAATGCGACCGCCTGGAATTCCCTCACATTGCGACCCTCACGCCCGCCACAGCACCCTACCATGCGGCAGTGGTCTGTCACTCGCGTCTCATTCCTGGCAACACCGACTTTTGATGAAATACATGTGGGTGCGTGTGTGTGTGTGTGTGTGTGTGTGAAGCCAGGTCGTTTTCATCAGAAATCACCCAGGAGAATTTGTGACCATGCCAGAAAGTATTGATGTTGTCTAATTCCCCAGGCATGGGTATTTCGAAAGAAGATGTGATCTTTCTCAGCCTCTTCTGGGAATTCAGTGGCATCTGTGAGGTACAATAAACATTCATGGACCAGCAGAGATTGAAGCAGAATGGAACAATGTGGGTTACCGTCTCTTAAAAGGTCTCAAAACTCAGTGAAACTGAACTGACGACTTATGTGTTTCTTTTTTAGATCTCAGTTTTTGGAAGTATAGTTCATCAAGCGCTTGTGTTTAACAAATATTTATCATGCATCATTATGCTTCAAGAATTTGATCGGTATAATATATCATACTTAAATCCTAATGACCATTATAGCAGCCCCTAATGTTCCTCATTCAACATGGTTTATTGCAGCATAAGATTAAAATGCTGGAATTATAAAACTGAAACCAAGCCAATTGGCCATTTTTGAACTTTGAGTGACATCTGGTTCACAACACATGACATAGGCATACAAGAATTTGGTGCTCATTTAGTACTCGTTTGGTACTTGTTTGGTACTTGTTTTTCCATGTATTTATATTTTTCATGCTGATTTTTAAACATTCGATTATTGTATCTGCGTCTGTGAATTTGGAGTATGTGAGACACTGCAGACTGTTCCAGCTCCCTGTGTGCAGTTGACAGGGATTGCCCCAGGGGAATCCGCTCCTCCTGATATCAGACCTCAGATGGACATTAAGCTCACTCTGACCCTCTGCTGGAGAATCAGAATGGAAGATGGGTAGATGTCTGAAGACTTAAACCTATGCCACTGCTGATTATAACTGGGATCGCACTGCTGAAGCTGGAATTAGATGTCCCAGACCATTCAGCAAAAGAGCTAGTTTAAAATAAAGCATTATTGCCTAAGATGGATGCAGCATGTATTGTCCACAGAAGTGAAAAAGGGAAAAGAAGATCCCGTCTTCGGACAATGATTCAAAGGGCAGTTAATGAAAAGGATACATTCAGAGCCAAAATAAAATACTGCCACTAAGTCAAAAGTAGAATGACTTCATTAATAACTGCACGTCTTTCAACCGTGGCCCCCATTTCAATGTTTTCAGAGGAGGTCACTTGTAAAACATTTCTTAAAAGCTATTAAACTCCGGAGACTGGTGTCCTGGGTGTCCCAGAATTACGGCCCCTGCTCCAAAGAGCATCCTCCTGAAGAATGCTGTAAATTGCGTCGGGGGTGAGTGTAGCTCGCGCCATTAAAGTAGCGTCCTCCCCCTGATTGCCTCATTGTAATTGCATGGCTCTGCCATAATCAGTCAACAAAAACACCCGTTCATCTTTTAAGCACCAGGCGAGTGCAATCAATCAACGATTGTGCTGCCGAAAGGCAGGAGGAACCGTGCTTGCCAGAGGCGAGCTGGTGACAGCCGAACGAGTGTGGAAATGTACGCTGCATTGCTGACCTTTGACCGGGTCTATATAAGCGCTTCCTGGCCCTGGTTTCAAATAAGTGGTTTTGCTGTCATTACCTTGAGCGCCGCAACAGAATGGCGAATGCTTTCATAAAAAAGGCTTTTGTCGCAAACCTCGTCTTTGAACTTCGGAAACTATTTTGTCCAACTGGCTTCATTATAACTTCACGCATCTTAAGTAGAGGAGATTAACAGAAATTCTCAATTCATACAGTCCTGCTTTACTGCCCAGTGCGGTTTATCGCATCCGTTTTCTGTACCTACTCGTCTTATTCAGGGTCATGGGGGTGCAGAGCTGATCACTGAAGCTACCGGCACAAGAACCCAGGAGGGGATGCCAATCCATCGCAGGGCATATACACCATTCAAACCTACGGGCAGTTTGAAAACTCCGACTTACCTTAGCAGCCTTTGGACTATGGGCGGAAGACCGGAGTACGCAGAGGAAACATCATGAAGGCATTAGAAGGACATGCAAACACCACACACATAGAGCCATGGCAGATACTCAAACCCTGGTCCCAGAGGTGTGAGGCAGCAACGCTAATCCCTCCTCCGCCACACCACTCGTCCCTTTTACTCTTATTTAATCAGATGCATTGTTTTCAACAATTAAACACCTAGCTTTTCCTATCGCGACAGAGACATGAATCTCAGCAGGTGCTATTTGTGTTCATCGTGGACTGATGCATTGTGTTCCAGTGCCTTTATGAGCCCCACACACTCAAATCCATGTAAAAGCATTTTGGGGGCAGGTTCAGATCCATATAGTATTAAGGCGAAGGTGAAGCACTCCAATGAACATCTGACCTTAATACATAACAGATTCAATAATGTCAATGAAAATCAAAATGGCTGCCTTTTGTTCTCTCTCACCAATTCTGCTGTTATAGTCTCACACTATAATAAACTATAATTAAATCTCCATATCATCATCCCGTGGGTCTGTTTGCTGTTATGACTAAAGCCACAATCACAAAATACACGCAATACATCTCACTATTATGTCTGAATTATTTGACTAATTATTCTACTTCTACTATCTTAAAAAAATGAGTATTCCTACTAGAGCTGTCCTTGAATCGCTGCGCTACTCACGCTGTGGGAATTTTCCCTTGCTAATAAGGAAGTGTGTGGAGCTAAGATCCCACCAGATCTGGATTAGTTGAAGCTTATGATGTTAGGGACGTGATGGACGAGGCGCCGTCCCTCACAAAGCTCTACGCACGCGGAGTGGTAGACTGTAGAGAAAGGCCGCAGTGACATGGGGACCAATGGGAAAGCTCCACCCTCGCAGAGTGGAAGCCAGCACTGCGGAGCTGTGAGCCATCAACATTATACACCGATCCCCTGTGCTGCCAGATGTGCACACATTTTCATTAACAATTAAAGGGGGAACTTGCAGTTTGGTCACATTTATCATTTATAAAAGGAACCGTGCACTTGCATTTACATTTAAAGGAGATGCTTTTCTTCAAAGCCTCACCTGAGCGCCTTCGATCGCTGTACCAGACAGCCAGACAGAGAACGAGCATGAGCACGTGGTTTGTAAATATGTGCTATGGAAGTACGACAAAAGTTAAGGCGTGATGCACCAATATCGGTGCGTAGATCTTTTGCTCAAAGCAGTGGCATCGACAATAGAGATCTAAGCATAGGGCATTCTCACATTGCATGCACTCTAGTATAGAAATAGTAACGCTGAAACAGTGGAATTAGGTAAATTAATGGCAAACAATCAACTTGAGATCTACAATACTGAATGGGTAAAAATTTTCTAGAATTATGACACACTGGACCTTGTTGAACACAACCTCAATATCAAGATGCGATAATTAGAAAACTTAGAATCATTACATTAGTCTACTTTCAGTTATTCAATTAATATTGTAGTTGAGAAGTTAAGAAGATTCAGAGCAGATTTGTCATGCATTTTAACAAGTATCTGCTACATATACAGTGCTTATCCCCAATATATTTAATTAGAGATTCTCAGGCTAGGGGTTTGGGTCTTGCTGTTGGGTATTTTTTCTTTTTCTTACCATGCTGGGTCATCTGAGACTCAAAAATAATCTTGGCTCCTTTCATCAAGTTAAAGTCCCAAGGTTCCTCTGAGGACGCTCTTGTTTGTGACAATTCTGTTGAATTTAGCGCAGAGCAGTCCAGTGCATTATTGATGTTCCTCAGACACACGCCTCAGACAAACTCAAAAATAAAACAAATTTCTAATCCTTTGTCACTTGTGATGATCAGACCAAAGCCACCATGTGACTGTTAAGGCTCGGATATATATTAGATGCTGCGTTAAATACATGTGTTTAAATAGTCTTTGGTCTGTGTATAAGTATTGTGCCCTTTGTTGAAGTGCCCTGTGCTTCCTGTGACTGGCCTCATGACCCCGTACTGTTTAAACTTGTATGGCAAAGACATGGCTGGACATGCGTTCTTTAACAAAATATCTTTCTCAGTCAAAATTAAAAACCTTCCAACCAGTGAAATCTATTTTTTTTGTCTTGTTGTGGTAACCAGACCTCTCAGAAAAGATTAATGGAAAGTTGTTGCCCAACAAATAAGCACAACATGTTCTTCTGTTGAAGGTGCATGTGAAAACCTCAGCCTTCCATATGGAAAACCAGCCTGCAGAACTACCTCAGGGTTGTTCTCTGGCTTGTTGTCCAGCTTGGCACGCTGGATTCCCCCTGCAAACCTACCTGGCCCTGCTTTCTTCTACAGTCCTGTCTTTGGTTATTTCTTTATGATTTAGCATTTGATTTCAAGTTGGCTGTTCCATCAATGTATCACAAAGACAGAGGTGCACCAACCAATCAAAGAAACAGGTGTGATGGGCAGAAGAGCAGGCGAAGCACGTGAGTGCGTAACTTGAGCTGGGTCCAGCAGCCTTTGTCAGTGGCTGTGACGGGGAATGGTCCGGCCTCCTCCATCAGTGGCCGTGATGGGGAATGGTCTGGCCTCCTCCAACAGCGGCTGTGATGGGGAATGGTCTGGCCTCCTCCAACAGCGGCTGTGATAGGTAATGGTCCGGCCTCTTCCATCAGTGGCCGTGACGGGGAATGGTCCGGCCTCCTCCATCAGAGGTCGTGACGGGGAATCGTCCGGCCTTCTCCGACAGCGGCTGTGATAGGGAATGGTCCGGCCTCCTCCGACAGCGGCTGTGATAGGGAATGGTCCGGCCTCCTCCGACAATGGTTGTGATGGGGAATGGTCCAGCCTCCTCTGACAGCGGCTGTGATAGGGAATGGTCCAGCCTCTTCCATCAGTTGCCGTGACGGGGAATGGTCTGGCCTCCTCCATCAGAGGCCGTGATGGGGAATGGTCCGGCCTCCTCCGACAGTGGCTGTGATAGGGAGTGGTCCAGCCTCTTCCGTCAGTGGCCGTGACGGGGAATGGTCTGGCCTCCTCCGACAGTGGCTGTGATTGGGAATGGTCCGGCCTCCTTCGACAGCGGCTGTTATAGGGAATGGTCCGGCCTCTTCCAACAGTGTCCGTGACGGGGAATGGTCCGGCCTCCTCCGACAGTGGCTGTGATGGGGAATGGTCCGGCCTCCTCCGACACTGGCTGTGATAGGGAATGGTCCGGCCTCCTCCATCAGAGGTTGTGATAGGGAATGGTCCGGCCTCCTCCGACAGTGGCTGTGACGGGGAATGGTCCAGCTGTCTCTGTCAGCAATCGTGATGGGGAATCAATTAGGTAAAGCTTTTGTTGAGTGAATCTTTTTCTTTTTTTAAATGGTTCTTTATTTCTTTAATTTTTTATTTTGCAGAGAATTGAAAATACCATCTTCTACCATATTCTCCTGTTTACTCTAAAGCATGACATACATTCATGGGAGTTTTACTTTCACAAAAATGATTGGGTTAGAGAAATAACCAATCAGATATTAGAGGAGGTGGGTCCAAGCCAGTAGGAGACAGGACCAACCAAACAGATATCTTTGCGAAGCCTCCGTTAGTTTCTTGGACCCACCTAATTTTTTTGTTCCCCCATCAGAACATTTTAGTGTAAGTAAAACTCCAAAGTGTATGATTTCCTGAGGTATGGTCCCCTGATTCCGATTAATTTCTTAAAAATGGTTGAAAGGCTTGTCCGTGTCTTCCCTGAAGATATATCTGAGCCTATACATGAATGCTAAGGGATGGGGTGCAGATTCTTAGCAATGACCTTGTTCACCTTCATTTTCAAACCATGTTGTGAACATCCTGTTTGCATTGCTATCGATGGGTGCGTTCAGTTTAACAAAAGCATCCCTTGTGACAAATTCACTGAACAAGAAGGTTTGGCAAAATAAATGATGGTCCCTTTGGATTAAGAACATGTGCTTTTATCATTGTTTTCTGTTTTAGGTCTTACAAAAGCCCCATTGTTGTACCACTGACTAAGGTGCATGCATTCATTTAGAATGCTGGATGTATATAATGACTGTGGAATTGTAAATTAAAGATTTAGTATAATAAAAATTAATTCAGTCATCCATCTGTGTCCATGACTGCTTCTCCAAATAGAGTCAAAGTAACAACATTAATGAAAAATTAATAAAAAAATTCATTAACAGATGTTTTATGTTTTCCATTCCTCACCTCCCCACGAAAGCTTGACATTATGCAATGGTAGAGAGTTAATCAATATCGGCACAAAATTCCGCCTGTGAAGGAGTCACGCAGATTTTATTACAGAAACAGAATTCCTAATTCTGAAAGACCTAAGCAGCAATAAATGACCCATTGAATTCCGGTGGACTTTCAACATGACACACTACTTTTAAACCCGTGGCCTTCTATAATTCATTTCAGTAGGTCTGTCTAAATCCACATGCACAGGAAGTAGAGCATCAAACATTCTTTCCTTTTCCCTATGGCTGCTTCATGTCTCCTACCAGTTATAGTAGCCGGACATCAGGAACACATTGGTGTAGAAAACTACATTTCCTTGCCTCTATTTCTTTATGGCTTGGGGTTTGAGGTCTTTAAACCGGGTTTATACTCATCACATTTATCACACATATTTGGGTCTGTTTGGCACCAATATGGGATTTAACGTGTTTTTATTTGATGTTGAAATCCGCAGAATGAAGACAGCTCATTTGCAGGAAGCTTGCATGTGTATGCATGCAAGTTTTGCTACAGAGCTGGTGCTGGTGCATCTGCAAAATGGGCAAGGTTCTGGAGATCTGGCTCATAGAAGCTCATGGGAGCAAGAGCACTGAAGGCATCTGCAGAGGGTTAGGCACTGAGTCGCTGCTGGCGGGAGAGACTTTCTCCATAAAAATGTATAGAGGTATGAAGATCAAATGCTTGCTGCACATGTACTATACATAACGCAACAAGCCATGTTCAATTTCACATACAGTATGAGTCACGCTGCGCCTGTTCAATGATGTCAATGCTACCTGATTTGGAGAAACAAACACGATTTATTATTAAGTATAATTACTCTGGAACGCTTCTCTTTACTGGCCCCATCTTACTCTCCAGAACTTGGGGGTCACAGCACAGGGTCAGCCAACGTGCTCACCATCCCTACAAAAACTGATTTTGTAAATTTTTAGTGATATCATGTATTTTTTTTTCCATACATATCACATGGCTTTCCATTAAATCTGCAACCTTGCATGAATGGGAAAGCATAAGGCATTCCTCAGATATGGAGGAGAAAGTGTACTTTGTCTTCCATCAAACCCAAGAACCAGTTTTAAAATGTGCACAATGCGCATAGAATTCAGAAGCTTTTGGGTGGTTAAAATCTTGAAATCTTGAAAACATCCTGATAATTTTATGAATGAAAGAATGAATGAAGTAACTAATAAGGTAAAGTTCATACATATTAACTGTATACTGCAGACAATATAAATATAAATATGTCAGAATTGGGAGATACGTCTTCTGGCATGGAAACAATGCAACTGTGGATTGGTTTTGCAAATGAACAAGACCATGACATGATAGAGTACAGATTCCATTATCAAAGTCCACTGTGACCTTTGGGTGACCTTAAATTATTGAGTTCCGCTTCCATTCCTGGAGATAAACACAAACATCTATGTCCTTTTAATTTGAGATTTTCCAGGTCATGAGCAATCCTCTTCAGTCTCACTAAATCTCCCCCTTGCCTCTGCTGTCTTGTTTATATTCATAACAAATGAATATTTTATCATTTTAACTGGTAAGGCGTCCTACAGGGGGCAAAACATGAACAAACCCTTTCAAAACTATGTTTTTCATTAAAATCGGGAATATGGCTGCAGTTGCACAAACGATGCTGTAAACCATCAACAATAATGCCTGAAACCCACATCCCAACAAACTCCATTTGCTAAATCTCTGGATGTCAAAACAAAGTCCGTAACCCTCCAGTAAGTAAAAGAATAGATTTGAACCAACAACGGTATAGAAAAAAGCATGTGCAAAGATTTTTTTAACTGAGCTTTTTGCCCCCAAATCCAGTGACTTGCAAAAGTATCAAGGATGAAGGATGTCTAAAAATGGAAACTACTGGCTGAATTCAGCATAAACTTTTCCGTCAAATGATTAGATTACTTTGTCAGCTGACTGCAGAGCCAAATAAAGCTGGACATTGGTGCCTATGGTTAGTTATATAATTAAGAACAGCTGTTCTCTTCTGTGAAGCTTTTGGAACAATTCCAAGTCTTTTCGTTTAATAGACATGGAAACACGAGGTTTAAATATAGAGCCTGCATTTGTGTGTAAGAAAGAGAGCAACAGAGAAAAAAGGATAAGGTGTGTGTATACACACACACACATATATACATATACACACACACAGGTTTGTAATTATATCTTTATAGGGACTCTCTATTCATTTCTATGGGGAAAACTCTAATCTCAACATGACAACCTTAACCCCTACCCAGCCGTAAGCTTAACCATAAGTAAACAACCTAAGTACAAGACTTTTGGCATTTTTTGTCTTTGATTGCATCTGCAGATCTTTGTGGGGATCCGAGGAATGGTCCCCACAACATCAAAATAACAAGTTTTTATCACATTTGGTCCCCACAATAAATGTAATACACACACACACACATAGACATACACATATATATTTGTTTGTTTTTTTCCCAAAGTTTTATTGGGATTTACACATGTATGAAGTTGTGTGTCAACTCAGGAGGACCTACAACTGTTCAAAATGAACGTTAAGTTACATTCTCACCTCCATCATTTTCTGTCTTTGTAGCATTAATAAGCGTAGCGACTTAGCCAACACTTCCCACTGTGACCATCACACTTCACCTATCTCCATAGACCCCTAAGCTTGCACCCAGTAAACACAAAGTAGGAGTCTGTTTTGGGGCTCAGGCCCCCGGGCCCCCATCGGTCCGGGGGGGG
>JABFEA020000017.1:2700089-2715152 GCA_019775915.2 Cyphomyrus plagiostoma | reverse complement strand
TAATAAACCCCTCGTTTGACCCGGATACCTGCCTGGACTACCTCCTTTGCCTCCTGGCACTCCGGCGTACACAACAGTTTTAAGGCCTTTCATAAATGACCCTAAGTACAACTGCTTTAAACTCACAGTCACGAGATGGTGAACCTGTCCAATTTGTGGTGTGCAAAATAGGTACGTTTATTTTTTTGTTAGATTATATGCTTTCAAACATATCATTTAATGTGAGTGTCTGAACAACATCTCCAGAGCATTTACAGCTTTATATAAGCCAGAGCTATATATATATATATATATATATATATATATATATATATAATGTTACATACACACACACACACACAAATGGATCGAGATCTTATTCAACAGAAATATACATATTACTCAAAAAAATCTGAAATGCTTTGGGGGAAAGATTTTGAGGTGGAGATGAAGGAGAGAACATCATGGTATGCTTTGCGGTGGTGATACCTGCTGCTGTTTCCTTAAGTAGCCGTCGCATTTTGGGATCTAAGCCAGGACACCATGGTTTTATCAGTGTCTTGTGCAAAGCTTTTTATAAACTGTAAGCTACTGTCGGGTGCCCGGCAAGGCACTGTGGGTATCAGAGCTGGCGGTTTTTGCTTCACATGGGCTTTTTCTGAGCCCAGAAAACAAACCAACAGCGGCCCCCACCAACCTCCAGAAATGGAGAAAAATACTCCCAGGATGGAAAGTCCACGGGAAGTTCCGCAAGCGAGAGAATGAATAGCATGGAAGGCCAGCTCTCCGGTGACAACGGCGATGGAGCGGCCCCCATTTTCCCCGATAAATCCCCATGTTAATCGGCCCTGTCAGTGAAGCAGGTGCTCGCGCTGCCTTCACTGTTCATTTCCATGCAGAAGGGTGGCAGGATATAGAAATCACCAGGGATCAAGAATAAACGTTGCTGACAGCACTTATCCTACTAGGCGTGGGGGTCAAAATAGAACTGTCTCCCCACATTTTGAAATATACCTCGCCTTCACAGCGGGCTGTCTGGAAGCTCAGATTTTTTATTTATTTTTTTCCATTTTAATCGATAAGCCTGGGGCTCTCCCCCCCCCATTCTTTCATGATGAATAGCTGCGGCAGCCCAAGTAGAGACGGAATATTAAAAGATCTATACCCATGCTCACGAGATTGGACACAGAGATTTGCAGAGCCTTTCATACTCTTCCATTATAAGCGTCGACAATCCAATTTTCGTGCTTAGCTTCTCCAATTTATTTAAAGTGTACATTAAAAAATTAGCACAGGGTCCCATACAAATTGTAATGAAACAAATGAACTCTTTCTTAAAGTGACATAGACTTTTATATCGCATGAGTGAGCATTTGAAAGCATTTCAGCCAAAGAAGGATTCCAGAGTTTTCTTGTTGTCTCCTTTTTTGTTTTAATTGTATTTATTTGCTCGTTTGTTAGTTTATTTGGGCTATCAGGTTAATTTACATGTTTCTAAAAGTAAACTTTTCTAAATGCCATAAGTAGTAAATAAATAGATACAACTAAGCCAGGCTTCGCATTGTCACACCATTCAAAAAAATAAATGAAACATACATTTTAATTTGGAATTCTTATTGATTTATTTCCACTGGGACCTCTAAAATATTACCCATTTCCTCAAAGCCCATGGACGTATTATACAAAATTGTGAATCATGATTGACACATCATGGTTTCTATAGTCTTACAAACTCTCGCTCTTATTTGCATTGTTTACCTCCATGTTTTCTGCATGATATGAATCCTAAGAAATATGTGTAGTGAAGTGGCCAAAGCAGAAAAAGATACGACCAAACACAGAAAAGATTAACTTTCTCGTGGGTCTTTATTCCCCGACTGCATGCGTTAGAGAACCGTATTAACTTTTGGAATTTTGAGGCCTAGAAACAGTAAAAGACATCCAACCGGAAAAGACAATTTTACAAAAAAAAGGAAACTTTACCCGGGATCTCCCACTGACAATACAATTTACAGATGATGATAATTGACAAAACCCAAAGACAATACACACTGTAGGGACTATAGACAACAGTAGTGGCCAGTTCCAAATAAAGAAAATAAAATACAAAACAAAATAAGATAACACTTTATAATAGACACAACCCACACACTTAACCTTCCATTACAACGTGTCGCCCTCAATAATCTCACAAAACCTATTTTACACAATTACCGCAACAGAAAATACAGTGATTAACCTGGCAATACAGTTCTACCAACAGAACATTTTTACAACCATTTGCCACTGCAACCATTTACAAGCATTTTCAAAAAAAAAAAAAAAGAAAGAAATCTGTTAACTCACAATCAGATTCCGGCACATAGCTTGTGTGCTAGGGAATGCAAAACCTGAACTCTGCGCAGTCACCTATCTCCCCTCTTAACCGAACAAAAGTATTCTCAGTAATACACAACTTCGCGTGAGCTAATGCCTACAACACAGGATGCTCCTATTTATTATTATTACTTACGCCACTCCACTGCTCAGTACGGCCCTCGGCATGGGGGGGGGGAGAATATCACAACTACCCGTCTTCCACCCTACGTGTCTCCACACTCCATGAGGCTGCTACTTCCTGGCTCCCAACGCCTTACGGACATACCGCGTCACAGCCAAACCCGTGCGTTGCAAATCTTAAAGTGCCAACACTCACGCAATAGGGAAGAAAACCAAATTGTAAGACACACCAGGTCAAGTTACCTGAACATCTTAAAGGCACACATTGTGCACCTGGCTACATTCTCCCCTGCTACCTGTCAACGTCCCCAGTGACTGCCTATCCATCAATTATTCCATCAACACCATTCCCGCTAGCACCTGTGAAAGCACATCCGGGCTCAACGACACCGCATTGCATGCCAATCTAGGCAAGCTAAATGGGTGCATACGTCTTCCCGCAGTGGTTCTCTGACTCCTGCGTGAAGGGGGAGTGGGTGTGGCATCTTCTCCCCTTCCCCCCTTCCGTGGGGCAGGCACAGGCCTCACCCCCATCTCCAACCCAGAAGGTCTGAGATTCTCTAAGATGAGGCGATGGTCGCCATCCGACCTCCCACTCATCTCCTCTACAAGTGGGTCCTCACTCTCTACGATGCCCTTAGCCACATCATCTAGCTCACCCTTGGACTCATCAGTCGTCAAGACTAAATCCCCAGGTTCCTCCGCTGCCACTTCTCCTGCAACGGGGTACCCGACTTTCTTCACCAACACAAACTCTGACTCTTGACCCGAGGTAGGTTCACCCGCAGGAGGCTCCACATGGTACCGTCACCTTGGCATTGGCACTGGGCCTACACATGGCCGTAAGTTGGACCTATGCACCCTCTTAAGTTGCCTTCCCTCCAGTGGCTCCGACACATACATGGCCCCTTGGACATCGACCAACTTGTACACAGTAGCTGCCCGGGCGTCCTGGATCATATTCCTCCCCAGTGGTCAATAGCGGAGGAACACCAACTGCCCCACTTCAAAAGGCGGACAGTAGATCCTCTCTTGCTGTTGCGCTACCCTCTCTGTGGCTTTCCGCTCTGCATACTCCCTCGCTCTTGCATGTGCACTTTGAAGGTACTCCTGGTGTACAGCTAACCAGTCAGGCTTGTCATCCATCACCTGCTCCTGGCCTAAAAGTGCATCGATTGGAAGGTGCGGCTGAACTCCTAACAACAAGTAGTATGGTGAATACCTGATAGTCGAATGTGGTGTGGCATTATAGGCATACACGAGCTCTGGCAGGTGCTTGGGCCAATGCCGCTTCTTTTCAGAAGGGAACATGCGCAAGAGGTCGTGTAAGGTTCTATTGAACCTCTCACACTGTGGGTTTCCTTGGATGTGGTGGGGTGTCATGCGAGTCTTCTTTACTCCATACAGCTTGCATAGTTCAGCAATCACCACACTGTCAAAATTCCTGCCTTGGTCGGAGTGTAGGCATTCTGGCACCCCATACCTCAGAAACCACTCCTTCAAAATGACTTTAGCGGTAGTGTCGGCCTTCTGGTCTCTTGTTGCAAACGCTTGGCTAAACTTAGTGAACATGTCAGTCATTACATTCTCCCTACCATCAGTGGAGTGCTCAAGCGTGGTATAGTCCACGGCAACCACCTCAAGGGGCCAAGTAGCTAAGAATGGCATCTGGGGCACCTGAATCTTGGGCTGCAGCTTCTTAGTTAACACGCACCTCTGGCATCCCTTCACCCACTGCTCCACATCTGCATGCATACCTCCTCAGAAACACCTCTGCCTCAACAGACCCAGTGTCCTCTCTATGCCCTGATGGCCCATTTAGTCATGCATACCCTTCAGTACCTGTTCCTTTAGACAGGCAGGCAACAAAAGCTGATGACATTGCCCCTCAGTGGGGTCCTCAATTATACGGTACAACAGTCCATCTCTCTCTCTGATCCATGGCCACTGCTTCAATAAGGAGCGGACGGGCTTAGACAGACCCAGCTTCTCCTGGTAGAGAGGTTTTCTCTGCGTGCTCCATAACTCTCTGAAAACCCTAAGGGTTGGGTCTGTGGCTTGGAAACTCTGGAATTCTGCTTTAGAATACCTAGGCAATATAGGGGTGTCACTCCGAGTTGCCTCACCAGTACCTGCCTCCCTTGCCTCAGATGCACGCAGTTGCCTGATCCTACAACACTGGGTTCCTGCTGCTACTAGGTCCAACTCTAAAGTGATACTTGCCTGGAGTGGGTTACATATGGTAACGCACACATCGTACTCGGCATCTTCACTCTCCGGTTCCAGCTCGTCAGCTGCCGGTTGCCGTGAGAGAGCATCTGCTGCAGTATTATATCGGCCAGGGCGATACTTCACATCAAAATCAAATACAGCCAGCTGAGCAACCCATCGCTGTTGAATGGCCCCCAAGTTTGCAGTAGAGAGATGACACAGGAGGTTGTTATCCGTGAGGACGATGAACCTGGACCCCAGAGGATAACTCCTGAACTTCTCAGTCACTGCCCACTTTAGCGCGAGAAGCTCCAGCTTCATGCTGCTGTAATTCTGATCAGTCTTCTCTTCCCCTCTGAGCCTCCGACTCGCATATGCAATGACTCTCCTCCTCCCTCCTTGCACCTGGTACAGGACTGCACCTAACCCTAGTCCACTGGCATCTGTCTCCAGCACAAAAGGGAGAGTAAAGTCTGCATAGCCTAGTTTGGGAGCACTAGTAAGCCTTTCCTTCAGTAACTCAAAAGCTTGTTGGCACTGTGGTGTCCAAGCTGCCCGGAACAACTGCCTACCTCTGGCCTGGCTACTTTCTGTTGTACAAATATTGACCACATCATGCAGAAGCCCTGCAATCTGGGAGAAACCTTCAATAAACCTCCTGTAATAACTGCAGAAACCTAGAAAGGACCTAAGCTCCTTTGCAGAACTAGGGGCAGGCCACTTCTTCACTGCCTCTATCTTTTCAGGATCTGTACTTATTCCCTGGGCAGAAACTTTGTGACCCAGAAACCTGACCTCCGATTGAAGAAAATGACACTCCTGCACTTTAACCTTCAGTCCTGTCTTCCTCAACCTCTTAAGGACTGGCTCTAGCCTCGCTAGGTGTTACTGGAATGTCCGTGAAAACACAAGCAGGTCATCCAAGTAGACCAGCACAATCTGGAATACTAGATCGCTCATAGTTGCCTGCATCAGCCACTGAAATGTGCGTTACAAAGCCCGAAGGGCATCCTGAGGTACTCGTACAGGCCAAAAAGCATGGTAAACGGCGTTTTGTGCCTATCTCCCTCATGTACTGCAACCTGATGGTACTCGCTTGCAAGGTCAATTGTCAAGAAAAACTCTGCACCACTCAAAGCATCCAGACTCTTGTCGATTCGCGGGAGTGGGAACGCATCCCATCTGGTGTTGTTCAGCCTTCTGTAATCTACGCATAGTTGTAGGTTTCCATCTGACTTATGTACTAACACAACTGGTGAAGCGTAGGGGCTCGAACTCTCCTGAATCACTCCCTTCCTCAGCAACCCAGAAATATGTTCCCTGACCTCCCCATACTGATTAAGTGGAATGCGCCGGTACGGCTTGGAAACTGGTGTCTCATCCACAAACAGAATCTCATATTTTACCTGGTCGGTGTATCCCAGATCCTCATCATGAGTCGCAAACACATCCGCATACTTCATCAGAAGCGCCCCTAGTTCTGCCTGTTGTTCTGCCGTACCTCAAAGGTGGAGTCAGCCTATCAAGCTCTGTAGCCCACTGCCTGAGCCATGATCGTCCTTCTGGTTGACAGTCACCTCTTTGTAGTCTGCCAAAATCCGCTGGAACCTCACTTCAACGGGGTCACCCTTGACACACTGGCACTGGCTGAGAATACCAAGCTTAGCCTTGGGGGGCAACTAAATATCCTCCTGCAAAACGTTAATCACTTGGATGGGAAACACAGAACTAGTAGTCATTATCATAGTGGGAACAACCATCAACCCACCGGGCAAAGGAACATTCCCTGCCTCTAGCAACATCATACATCTGCCATCACCCTGTCCTCTGCGTCCCCTTACAGGCACTGTGGCAACAGATAAAGCAGGCACGTGCACCTTGTATCTGCTAGCTACATGAGCGGTGGGCACCCTTTCTGCAAGCTCTGCCTCCTGTACCTGGTGGAAAGCCTCTCTCCAAACAGAATTCAACTGGTCCCGAAGAGCCGTGTCAAACTTTGCGTGTACCAGCTGCTTACATCGTTTAGCAATATTCATCCCAATAATGCAAGTTGGAGATGAGCCTAATTGTCTGGCATCATCCTCTTTTGTATTGTCATCTATGATTATTAGGAAGCCGCATCCAGGGATAGTAAACCCCATCACCTGCACGTCAAGCTCAACATAGCCTAAATAGCGTAGAGGTAGCTTGTTAGCTGCTGTTATCTTGAGCCATTTAGCTTTGACTTTCAGTCAAAGTGCTTACCTTGCTCCCTGTGTCTAGCACGCACCTAAGGGGAACACCACCTATCCGAATGTCCACTTCAGGACACTCACCAACAGCATGCTCCAGGAAATGCTATTTGGTTAGAGTGTCTCTTGAGCCTCCTGACTTACCTCGCATTGCCTGGCTCATAGCAATGTAGGGCCCTCGTTTCCCTGTGCCACAGGACTCGGTGTAGCAGCAGATGGACTACCTGGTTTACGTGAGGTAATACAGTCTCTAGCCATATGCCCAACCCCTTCACAGCGCAGGCAGATAGGCTGTCTATCATTTGTGTACCTGGGTTTGATCTTAGGTCTACCACCCCTGCTAGCATTTTCTGAGCAGGCATTCTGCATAGTAAGGTCCTGGAGTAAGGTCCTGGAGTCAATTCGCCAATTGCTTTACCCTGCTGTGTAATTACTTTAACTACCTCTTGCAGAGCCACCATTACATTAGCATGTATGTTACTAGTCAGATTTGCCTTTTATGTATCCTGATCTAGTGCGCCACCTACTATATTTCTGTTTCTCGCCACATTGGTGCTGTGGGGCCGGTCCTCGAGAGCCCACAACAATGCCTCTTCGCGTACATCAAACAAAGTAGATGCAGGTCTCTGTCTAATAAGCCTTCTCAATTCGCACCGAAGGGCGGAGTCACGCACACCTTCAATGAACTGGTCTCTAAGTGCTAACTGCACATCGGGCACTACATCAGGGGACTGCTGGAGGGCAGAACTAAGCAAGTGAGACAGCGTGTGCGAATACTCCCTCAAGTCTTCCCCATCTAACTTCCTATGGACATAGAAGGCATGTAACAGCTGAGGAGTAGTACACATTTCTCTCAAAGCGTCCCTCAAGTAGAGAATCATTTCAATTCACCAGGTTGCATAACCCGTCCCCCCATACGTAGCTTGACCTCTTCTAGTGCTGAACCCCTTAACAGTGAGAGAACAAAGTCTACTTCATCCTCTCCCTGTAGACCCCTGGCTCTCATCACTCGCTCTACCCCTTCTATAAACTCATCTACTGTACACATATCTTTCCCTGCTTCCCCACTAAAAGGTACAATCTGTTTTTCTCTCGGGATGTAAACAATTGACTGCATATCACCCAGACTGGCAATGCGCGACATTACCGCATCTTGCTTTCTACTCAGTTCCAAAATCTGGATCCGCAGCCACCCTAAGGGGTTACCTACATCACCAGATAAGGGAGCAGCCGGGTAATCTTCCACATCCCTGGCTCCTGCCCTGGGAGCACTTGCACCCTCATCTTCTGACAGCATGAGCTGCCCCTTCTGGTGTCCTTATCGCAGCAGAATAACCGTCACCACCAGATGCAAGGTCTACCCGAAGCCTCTAAGGGAGCAACGCCAGGTGGTTCTCTCTTCTAGTGTCCATAGCTATGATACAGATGCCCCACAGACGCGCCAACTGCAGGGTACACATAGCCGCTCCAGGGACACCACGTTGCAGTCGTCGCACCCTCTGGCACTGGGATTCTCTCCGCCACTACTGTTGTCTATCTGTCCACCGTATGGATAGCTACATAACAGAAATTCTTGCAGGAACTTCCAAAACCCATAATATGCACTATGAGGTTCTGTGTGGCACTAACAGGAAATGCACTGAAGGATTACGAGTCTTAGCTGAACTATTTCCCAAACAAGTTTCAGTGAAGTATTTACATTTCCTTGCTATTTGCCACCCATCCAAATGCTTAGCCAATGTGGTCACCCCTGGGGGAATTGGTATGAAGTCAGGCCCTTTTCCTTTGTTCCCCTACATAAGCTGAGGGCTGGCCTTACTTAGCACTTCTTAATTTCCATCTCGGCGAGCCACCCAATTTCAAATATGGATAGACACTGTTGGGCAGTTTGCTATTTGTCAGATTAAATTGCTTCACCGATTACCTTTCTAAATGGTAATGTCAGTAACGACTCACTTCCTCCTGTCGGCTGCTAAGGCTGCCGATCCCCGGATGAGTTGAAGCAGTCCGCCGAGCATGAAAACATTAAATTGACTTTTTTGACATTGTTTAGATTTTCCCCAGCTGTGTTTACAAAATCAATTTCTTCCACAGGCTTCCGCGGCACTTTGATAATAATATTCGCTATAGGCCGATTGGTCTTTAGTGTAGAATATTCCGCACACATCGATATGCTTCGCTGATATGTTAGTTTTAAGTATAAAGCATGGCAATTCAAATTTTCAAGAGTCTTTCCTCAGTGTTAGCTTGTCGTGAGCAGACCTTGATTACAATGAGCTGATCTGAGCATTTCTTTATTAGAACGGTGGGTTTTTTCTATGGTTTTTCTAATAAAAGACTCAAACATCAGAGGAAAATATTAGTTCTTTGACACCATTCCTTAATATGGCACTATCGGTCTTTTTTATGCTAATAATGTTAAGTTATCCATGAAAACAGAAAGTGGCTTTATGGTATTCAGGAACGGTGTCTGTAAGGGCTCTCTTTGTGTGTCACCTTCAGGTTAATGTTCTGAGGCAGGTCGCACAGAGAAGACAGGAAGCCAGACGAGTCCTTGCGCTGGGCAAGGGGGACGTTCTCAGAAATCAAACACCAGGAGGTTAAGAGGACTCTCACAGAAATTAACTTGAGAAATACAGTGTAGAGGGACACCCATGTCAAAGTCCCAAGAAAAAGATAGTGAAAATAAAGAAAACTCTCTTGTAATAGTCCGACTGAAAAATACGGTGGAAGAAATGGAAATGTGCGATCTATGTGTCCTAGGAAAGACCATTCTCTGGGCTGCCAACTCTCATGCATATGGTGTGACACTTATGCTTTCAGACTCATACAAGATTTGCTCTTAGGGCAAAACTGTACTATTCCATTATTAACCTAAAATTAGCTACATCAAAAGCGTTTGCAAACCATACAGACTATTTGCAAGGTAAAAACAGTGTAAAATACATGTAAATGCATGTGTATTTGTGTGCGGACTTGTCTTGAACTGAAAATCTCACTCCAGCCAGCTGACCAAAATTGGCAACCCTGCTTTCTATTGTCGTAATCGTCATGCTGGCATATTTGTCTTGTGACGTTAGAATGAAAATTCTGCGGTCTATGTGACATATAATAAGATGTTCCATCATGCTTTGCAGCGGGGCAGTTGTGTACATGACAACATCTCCAGTGCATCCAGGAAGATTTTAACTGCCCGTTGGTCCACCTTCCATAGCTTCGCACAGAGCTCAAGCTCCGAAAGCCTGCAGAAGCATGTTCCATTCATAAAATAACAGGCCATGTAGCCCAGGTCGCCTTTATGATCAATTACTGGGAGGCTGAGGATTGATTTCCATGATATTCCCGGCAGATAATGTACCTGACAGAGGACCTCCCATTCTCCAGGAAGAGGATCTTTGATTCTGCTTTGCATTTGGCTAAAAGTCCAAAAAGATTAATTCATGCTGCTTTGTGCACATAATACAAGGGCAAACAACATAAAAGGCAACAGATTCTAGCAGTGAGTGAAAGTATGGCCTTCGATTCGCATCCAGTCTGAGGTACATCCCACTTAGAATTTTATTTTTCTCAGGAGCTCTGGGTTACTGTGATGCTTTATTGGTGGTCAGATGGATGGATGGACAGACCACAAACAAAAAAATTCACAAAAAGTGCACCAAAAATTATTTCATGTGAATAAATACCATGACCATGTCATTTCTGACGATGAATGGATGGCTTAATAATGCCACAGCGAATACGAATAAAACCAAAAAAAGCCAAATGTTTTCCCAGCTAATTCAGGATGCAACATTCTTATATTACATTGCAGTGAAAACATAAGGAATTGTGATTGTGTTAAGAGTAAACAGGGATGAGGCAGGAACCTGATGGGAAAAAGGATAAAATTTGTCCTTGAAAATAATTTCTACTTAATGTGCGTGTTGCTCATGCAGTCATTATCTATCATTTCATTTTACTTAAAGCCAATACTTTGATATAGCATATGAAGGATAATGTTTTTTTTTTTGGCGTTGTCCTTTTGTGGGCTGAATGTCTAAATCATTTCCATTATGGCTCAAAGAGGAGGTGCCTAAAGAGGTGGTGCATTAAGGGGGGGTGCATAAAGAGGGGGTGCATAGCTGTGGTTCCCAGCCGTATATAAGGCGTGTAGCCTGGGCCTCGATCTCCTGTTCAAAGCCCCAGCCCTCGCCAGTTTTTCCGCCCAGGCTTTCTGGCCACGCGTGGGTGTATTGACCGCTTGCTTGTGTATATTTTCTGACGGGACAGCGGGCAGCAGATTCCTCCTGGCTAACCACAGGATGCCCGGAGCAGAGGAGGCGGGTGGTGCAGACCCTCGGCCTGCCAGCGCCAGGGAGCTCACCCACGGCCATATGCTTCGCTCTGAGCCGAGCCAAGCATTGCACAGGCAGGAGGGCATGGCTGGATCTGCCGCATTTCCTGTAACCTCCATCTTGGTTGGAGGACGATGCCTCACTGTATGGAATTGCAGCCATGAAGCACTCCAAACTATACCATATTCTGTTACATGCAGAACTCTAAACCAAATGCAGACTGGCTAAATGCATATTTTTCCATGTGCAGAATGATCAAATTAAACTCATCCCAGCCAATAAGGAATGTTTCCAGAACTTTAGCCAATGTTACATGAAGGTCTCCTCAAGGTTGGCAGAGAACGCCCCTACTGTAACGTTAAAGGAACATCATTTCTACATTTTACATTTTAACAAAAGTTACACCAATGGTAGCACAATAAGCTTATTACCAGAACATACTTTAACCTCAACTAATATTGAAAATAATATTGTTTTGTAATAAAACATTCATTTATAAACCTGTAATATATGTATACTGTGAACAAATGTACTGTGCCAGAATCCATGATCTTTGAGGTGTAGAGCTACTGTGTCACCCTCTGCCATATGCCATGTCCTTTGTTCTGTTTTATATCATTATTGTTAGTTGTAGCAGGGGGATAATGATCTTGGAACTTTAGGAAAACTGGACACTTTAAAGTTTCCATACTTTAATTGTAGTGTTCGCAAAATGTTCCTAGAACGAAAAATCACTTGCGGGGATTTTTTCCCCCAGCGGCACTAGTTTTGGGATTTTAACTAGTGCTGTATATGATGCATATAACTCTTCCCTCATGTCAGAAGTATTCAGACAATGCTGACATTTCAGATTTTGATTTCGGATGGTTACTGTTACTGACGGAGTAAGGTTATTTATCTCTTATTAGAATATTTTTGAAGAATCATCTTTATATGTGACTTTTCCATTTCTTTTCATCATTCTAGTTTACCACTGACATGGAGCTCTGTCCTCCTCGGGTTGGTACTGGCAGACCTGTCTTGGGCTTTATGACCGTCTGCTGACTTCTTAGCTTCTCACTTACACCATCTTTCTGAATTCCACCAGGCAAAACACACTTCAGAAAGTAGATCTAAAGGGTCTTAAATTGGTACTTAACTCTCAGATATCTTAAAAGGCTTTTCCAGATGAATATTTTATTACAACCACCCGGGGTTAGAAGGAGGATTCCACACGAAACAGAGTGTCTTTTTTTTTTCCTCTGATGAAAGTCTTTTTTGTAGTGTGACAGGGATAGTCTACATGAGAACTCATATTTCTAATTGGTCTCCAGCATCTGTGCAATTCTGAAAATGGGATAGTTTGATTGAGTTTTTCTGCAATTCAATAAAGGCTGTTTACAATGACCGCAGAGGTGAGAAGGTAACTGTATTGATTATGAAAGTAGCCATTTCCCAAACATGTCCGCTCATTGCAGGGAGGTTAATTCTGTCTCGTCACATCTCTATAACCACAGGACTCTGCTTGTAGATCTTCCTTCTCAACAACCCCAGATCACGAAAGACTTGAACGTTTTATGCTTTTATTCAGGGAGAATATTTTGTAGATTCAAAACGTAACGAACTGCATGTGACACGTAAGGTAGGCTTTGCAGTTGAATTCTTTAAGGCCTAGGTAAGCCTAGAGCCTATGCAGGGGAGCAGAGAACTGGAGACAGGGCACATCCTGGACAGAATGTCTCTTCATTTCATTCTCTAATTTTATGCTTAATGTAAATATTTGGTTGACAATTACCCGACATCAAAATAATTGTGGATGGTTACAAAGTTCTCTGCATGGGGGACACTAATTGAATTAAACGATTTGCTGTTTGTATAAACTATAACTGGGGGGCGCTAGCATTCATAGGTGAAGGGCAGACCATAATCGGTGATATAATTATGGTTGCTGTGCAAATGACATTGTGTGGCCCAAACGCTGTTGGGCCATCAGCCTTAGCCTCTTGTGGTGGGACCATTAAAATGTCACCTGTACTAACTGCGCTATTAAAATCTAAACACATTATGATTTTTTTTTCTGTTTGTGATTGGCATTGAATTTTAATTATAAAAATTATTAATAATTACTTCATGTTGGGCTGTAGATTCACATCAGGCACGTACTGTACGATGCTGCTTTTCATTCCAGCCTTGCATTTTTATTAACTTTCTTGCTTTCATTAAACTGTCGATTGAATGAATTGCACACTCCAAATTGCATTTAACCTAGCACATTAGTTAAAGACTCAGTAATCTTTAATTATGTTAAATGTTGAATGAATAATGCAGCCTGTTCATTACTTCAATTATTTGGTGATTACTTAGTCATTCTTACGCATTGGCCTTAAACAATTAAGAAGACTATTAATAATTAATTTACTTAAAGATTGGTACTAATTTATACTGGTTATACTACAATGAATTAGATAATTGCACGTTTAGATGTTTTACACTTACAATTAACAAATCCAATAAAACATAATTGGGAAAAATTGTCTTCAGTCAATGTATTTTGTTCAAAAGTAGCGTCATGAGATTCATTTCATCAATAGCTTACGTCTGAACAAAAAAAAAAAACAATTCTAAAGACATCTTTTATATTCTATAGTTAGAAAAGGTTTTGGTTTGGATTATATCACAAACTTTGAATTCTGTAAATATGTGCATTAGATATCCAAGTATGCAAATTTAGCTGAAAACTAAATAGCTTCAAAGAACAAGTACGGCCCCCCTTCAGCCAGTCAGAAGGTGGCGTACTCTCATCACATTCTACCCTGGGTCAATAGGTCTCATAATTAATCACAAATTAAAATGAAAAAAAGCCTTTTTAAGAATATTGCCTCTCCTCGGGATTATTTTGCACTTCCTTCAGATGCAGGTAAGACCGCTGAGGAGTGAGATGGGGGGGGCTTTTTGGGAAATGTCTCTCTGCATCCCCATTACCACCGTCTGTGGGGCTTGACCGTATCTCTTCATCTTTACACTTTGAATTCCAGTGGAGGAATTTTTTGCAGCTTTGTTGCATCGTCTGTCAAATTAAGAAGGGCCAAGATGTGAGAGGAATCTGCTTCAGGTTGGCTCACCGCTGCGGGTCTGCATACCTCTTTGCACTTATCATCCATTTCTTGTGTTACTGGTTCACTAATCTAGCAACAGCAAAAGCATTATCTCTAGTGCTTAACTAGGGTGGCCAGATAATCCTTGTCAGGAAAGACATTTTGAACTGGGACAGGATTTGTAAATGACCATTTCTAATAAATGGACCTGGATTTAAGCACTGAGTTCTTGCTCTGTGCAGACTGGTTAGTCTCCTGTAATCACGCATGTGTCACAAACGTTAATGTGTAACAGTTAGCTGAGTCTTTCAATCAAGGAAACAAACCAGAAAAAGCACAAAAAGAACTGAACTAATTAGCCCTGCAAAGAAGCCTTTCAGTTTTAAAGCAGTTTGTAAAACCATAAGTAATCCAGTGTCCTCCCTGACATGGAATATCTGGTCACCCAAGCCTAACCATCACCAGACATCTCAATTAAACTCTAAGAAGCCCCACCTTTCTGAGATGAGATGATGCATCCTGAGAAGATGTAAGCAGGAGTGACAGACTGCAAAGCCTGTAGTGATGCTTCTACATCATGCAGTGATGCAGTCTACACACTGGAGAAACATTTGGAAATGACCATTAAGTGTTATCATACAGACCATTATACAACAGAGATACACTCAACAAAAATATAAACGCAACACCTTTGTTTCTGCTCCGATTTTTCATGAGATGGACTTAAAGATCTAA
>JABFEA020000017.1:2678179-2696113 GCA_019775915.2 Cyphomyrus plagiostoma | reverse complement strand
ATTTTGTATGTACATATAGGGCTTATATGTGGATATAAAGAAGCAATACAGGAGACCTAT
This sequence comes from Cyphomyrus plagiostoma, assembly GCA_019775915.2. Classification (NCBI taxonomy): domain Eukaryota; kingdom Metazoa; phylum Chordata; class Actinopteri; order Osteoglossiformes; family Mormyridae; genus Cyphomyrus; species Cyphomyrus plagiostoma. The sequence goes on along the minus strand of JABFEA020000017.1, from coordinate 2,696,053 downwards.
ATGGCCTGTATATGCACATATATGCACCTCAATTTTGCCTATATGTGGCATATATACGCATATATGCAGCATATATATTATCATATATATGCATATATGCTGCATATAGGTTTCATATATGCGCATATATCCTCATATAGGTTCTTTCCATGTGGGTTCTGCTGGTGAAACAAGAGCCACATTTAGACAAGACTTGGAGGTTAGCCATTAAAGTGGCAACAAAAACAAAGATAAACAATCCGAAGACACGAGACGATAAGATACATACAAGATGCATACAAACAGCCATATCATTGTTTAAATGGCAGCCACAGTCCTGGGGATGTTCCACGAAACAGGACTTCTCAGTTATCTGGGTTAACTGGGTTAAGCTAGAAGTCATGACTCTGCAATAGGAATTCTGTCCAATAGGAATATTCCTTATCGAAACCCTAATTGGACGATCATGACTGTCCAATAGAAATGCTCCTTACCTAAACTCTTACTGGACAATCATATCTTCTAGCTTAAGTCGACCTGGCTAACTGAGAAATCCTGGAAGCCCGCTGGGACCATACTGTAGAAAGTGACGAGTGCCAAAATATGTAGACATAGGCCATAGGGTGGTTCAGTGAGGAGACATGGCACATAGCAGTAATAATAATAATAATAACAATAATAATAATAATAGTACTGGCCAATGATGTGGTCAGTATGAGGCAGCCTCTACAGACCAAGGATTTATGTGTAAACATTACTTTATTAATGAAAGGTTACCTCATCTGTTCCAACAGCGATTGCATAATTCCAACGGAATGTGTACGCAGAACACATTAGCATTTGTAATATTAAACATCACGTCATTCTGTCCACTCCTGCAGGGACACTGTTTAGATGGGAAGTGCAGTAATTATTCATCAAGCAGGTAAGATGGAACAGCGCAAACATTTATGCAGCTGTATGCTGCATGGGGCAGCATAACTATGCTTCCTTCAGTCTAATCACATGGCTGGTGTTAATAATTTCCATGTCCTGACAGAATTTGTCAGAGAGGGACAACACACAGCACTAGCAAGAATGGCAATGACGTTGTGGAAATATTACTACAAATAATCAATGGTTCTTATTTGTAATTAATCAGCATAAATCAGATCAACGTCAGTGTCCGTAAAAGTCCATGAGGAGCCGTTAGCAGGCTTTGTCCGTGATAAAGTGAAAGGGAAACAGGCTCACTAATTCCATTCCCCTCCAATAGGTGCTGTCCACCTGTGTCGGCTAACTGGTTTACCTGCACTGCTGAACCCGGTTAAGTATTCAAATGCAAAATGGATTGTAAGATGGGCAGGGGGGCCATCAATGGGTGCTAATCTGTGTCTCCACTGTCAAGGTGCCGGGGACTCAGCTATGTCTGGGTGGCAGAAGCGGATGTCAGCCTCACTGAAAACATAGAAATGAAGCTGCTATTAGACTGAATGTGGTAAAAAATATTGATTTATCAGATTGTAGAATTTAAGGAAGCACAAAGGAGGAGATTTTATTGTATTTAACATTATAATTGAGTAAACATGACAGCCAAAAAATAAAGACTAGCAAAATCACATGATACTGCAAATCAGCTGCTGAAAAAGTTATTAGGTTTTCTTCCTTGGACAGAAAAGACCTAATTAACTGTATAAACCTGACATTCCTTGCTTGAGGATCTGTGTCACCCTGAACTATAATGATCTTCTGTAGTGATTTTAAGTCCCTAGGCGTTCCCCCACAACTCGCTCTGCAAAGGGGAATGATTCCTTCTGCCTTGTTTTATTCTCCTTCAGCTCCTGGTTCTGCACTAAAGGATGGAAGCGACCGCGAGCCCAAAAAAAACAAAAGACCCTCCACTGCTCACGGCTCAGCTCTTCAGTATTATGTGCTCGTGGATTCAAAGTCTCAGAGGAAGAGGATAGTTTGCTTTGTGTACTAGTCTTCTTGGGGAAAGGGCCTCACCTTTTGTGCAGATACGAAGGTACCATAGCATCCTTCCGAATGCGCTCACACCCGGGCAGATTCGTTTGGTTCCATGCAGCACTTAATACACTATATGGGCAAAGGCATTGGGACCCCAGCCTGTCCAACATCTCACTCTGAATCACAAGGTATTAGCTTGAAGCCAGCTAACCCTTATTTGCTATAACAGCCTGTACTCCTCTGGAAAGGCTTCACATTAGATACTGGAACATTGCAGGTGGGACCTGCTGCCATTCAGGTTGGGTATCGATACTGGGTGATCAGGTCCCCCTCTGTGAGCTTGTGTGGCCTCCACTTTGAAGCTGAGCAGCTGAACTTGCTCCCAGATGTTTCCGCTTCACAGTCACTTCACTCGCTGCGGACCAGGTCAGCTCTAGCAGGACAGACATGTGGGGATCCGACTTGCTGGAAAGGTGTCCACTGGTGTCCAGTGACGGCGCTGGGCTGACTAACCTCTTCTGTATGACCCCCCCATTCTGCTGCCATTGTCTGATGCTGGAGATTACATGTCTGAGTGCCTAATTACACACCTTCAAGTCAGCAGTGGGCGTGGCTTATGTGGCCGGGTCCTCTAATTACTACGGGTGTCTCACTACTTTTGTCCGCATTGCGTATTTACAGAAAGGAGGCCTCTGACCTCATTTCCAGTACTTTCTGGATATCCGCACTTTCATCTGTACCCCTTAAACAAAATTAGAAAGATGAGCATTTCAGAGACATCTTGTGCTGATTTTCAGCATATAAATAAGTTATAATTAAATGATTTAAGATGAATTATTTTAATGTTTTATTCAGATGGGACCTGACTCCTGAGTGGAGCAGGAGTGAATCTTATGTAAATGAGCGTACATGTTAAGACCCGAATTAAATAATAATAATGCGGCCATATTAATGCATCATTAATGACCTATAACCACCTACTGAGTATCTAACCATTTTAAGTGCTTTGAGTATGGAAAGGATTTGTAAGTTTAATATGAATCCATTAAACCTGGGCCTTCACTGAATCCTGGAGTCACTAACCCAAGCAGTCTTCATGCAGTTACCATGCATTTAATCTGACAATTACAGCTTGCACAACCAAAGCACTGAATTGGCCAATGGCTGCTTGTGATCAGTAGGTCATCAGATCAAATCCTCCCCCCCCCCCCCAGAAACACGTTCCTGGGGTGCCGAATGGACAGTTTCCGCCTGCGCTTATCCTCTCACCTCTGCATGTATGCCTTATACCTGAGAACAAGATGATTTGCGAGAAAAATCACATCACCATGTGCGAAAGACAAACATAGCTTCACTTCCTATCTCATGAACATGCAACTAGCGCAGGATATACCGGCGTCAGCTCTGGCTTAAACCCATCCTGAATTCCAGGAGAATGCCACTGGTGCTTCCTTTTCAAATTCCTTCACGTCGTGCAAAAATTCCAGCGCAGGATAATTAGACTCATACTGGGTGGAGTGGGTTTGATGCAGCAATTGTCATCTCATCCCTTTGACCCATAATTAGATGCTCCCCAGTGTGAACGTCATGAGCTAGGCTGTCCGTATTAACTGGTGCTGCAGTGTGACTGGGATGAGTAATGCCAGGCCAGCCACGGAGGGGTAAATCACGCCAAGCCGCCAAAATCTGATGCTTCGCTCAGATTATTGGTCGATGTGACGCTGTCAGATTTGCTTCTGATGGGACGGCGGACCAGGCCACACGACACAGGGATGGGGACAAGTTTGTGGGCCGCCACTGGGATGCATCATGGAAGCTACACAAGGCAGAATGTAGCTTCGGTTCTCTCTTGGTTCTGCTCCTGGAAAAAAAGGGTGTTTATCTCCTTAAAAACTGATAATCAATTACACATGTGAGGGAGCCTTATCCATGAGCTCAGCCATGTTCTGCAATATCCCAGCCCACCCTTGTGAACGTGACAATTTTATCAACAACGCATGTGGCTGGATACTTTATAGGACCATTTCAAAGTAATATATTTACACAGAGACACACACACACTTTTACCAGGAGTATTTCAAAGGTCTGTACCTTTTCTCTAAGGTATATCAGCAGTACCTAGCCTTTTCTACCTGCCGTGTGATGTGCTGGTTACCTCTATTAGCCCAGGACTAAACCGCAATGATACATGGATAAGTGGATCATATGTGCAGGGGTAATAATTCTATATTGATTTTACCATCACTGTAATAACAGAGACATGAGCGGGGATCTCAATGTGGGAGAAAATGACAGATGGTAGTTTTAGAGGGAATAAGATGTAAGATCCAGGGAGAAAATATTAGCGTATCCAGCATACTAAGAATCAGACGGGAACTAAGAATCAGACGGGAGGAAAGGGAAGGGGAATTTAGAGCAATAAAGAAGGTTTTGTGGATTGATGGAATGGAAGATGGGGTCGGACAGATAACGCGACGTTAAAGGGGAGGTTTCTCTCACTTAATGTATGGCATGAGAAAACACAGAGACACTTCACTGCTGTTGATTTACTGCAACAGTGAAACGTTGATTCCAGGTGACAGGATGGAAAAAAAAAAGTTGTACCAGATTTACAGGCAAATATGCATCCTGCTGTCAGACACACCACAGAGGTGAATGACACTGCAAATATATCCTCGCGTTCCAGGATGGTCTTTGGCACATCGACGACGCTGAAACCGCAAGACAAGTGTTTGTTGACATCCGTCGAGCCAATGGGCACCACCAGTAGTGGTTGACCCACAAGCCAACACAGGCAGCTGCCTAGGGCACCACCTTCTGTGGGGGCGTCAACTTAGCAAGCCAATTTCATAGGCGTAGAAATACCCAGGTCACTACGAGATGGGGGGAGGTGTCCATCGGCTGTGCCTTGAGCTACACATGGGCATCGACCGACACTGGGATACGCCCACGTCTGACATCACACCCACATCTGACATCATGCCATGGAATGAGACTGGCATGTGCTCGTGGTTGTGAGGTTTCATTTAGGGTAAACAAATGCTTCTCTCTTAGCTTTTGTGCTGGGAAATGTCTTAAATGTGCTTCACCATAGACTGCCGTACATATCATTGTGATTGCTCCAGCGACCTGCCGCAGTATTAACTAGTTAGACCTTAAAAATACACAAAATACAAAAGTACAAGCTGGAGGCTACATTTCTCAGCTGCTCCATGATAGCTAGCTGGTCAGATTCATTCATTTTTTTGCTTGAATTAGTAGTCTTGTAATGGTAGTGGTGTTTTTACTTACTCCTAACTTTATTTAAATATGTATCACTTCTGTATATATCAATAATGCATGAAACTAAACTAAATATTAATATAATATTCTATTCGAAATTTTACTTGAACTTTGAACCACTTGACCTGAACATCATATCAAGTTGTTATAACAAAATGCCACACGTTTATGCTTTCATAGAGATCAAATGGACATGATTTTCATTAAATTATTGATGCTGCCTGCTTGTCTGTTAATTGACTTTTTTAAATAAGAGATTGTCTTTCAAAAGAGAGTTAGTATGCATGTTAATTATGTCCTGCTAGATCTTCATAAAGTTGCTCACCGCTGTGTCCAAAAAAGATAACACACTTAAGCCCTATCAGAGACTTATTTTCCTTGCCCTAGAGTATGCTGGGATTTCTTTTCCTTGTCCCACATGTATATTTTAACCCCTGAGTGGACCAGCCCTACCCCCAGGGTGGGGAGATTTGTTCAGCCTCCGCAGTAGTTAACAGCTGCACGCCTCTATTCGACTGGCTGCTTAGGATACCAGTTCTGTGATGTGTACCACCGGGATCAGAGCAGAGGCAATAAAACATGTGACCTGATCCAAATTGGATTCCAGTGATGCACCCCCTCCCTGCTCTCTCACACAGCTTTTTCTTTCCTTATTCCCTTACAGTGTGGCTCACGCATGCTGCAGATTTTGCAGTGCTCTGCAGTAGATTGCAACAATGAAACAATGCTTTGTTTGCCATTTGCACAAGTGCAATTGTATGTTTTTGTATTTTCATGTCCCATCATGCTCTCCTTCAACACATACGGACACATATTGTTGCTGTCCAATGAGAAACGTGTATCTCTAAAAATCCATTATTTCTGGAACGTGAAGAAGATGCATTTTCTCAGAAACAACTTTACAAACAAACCTCAAACAACATAGCGTGTCACTCTTGGCACCGCAAATAGAAACCTATCTTTACACAGACGTAGGTGAACAGATTTATGTTTTAAATGGACTTATCTGGATTGTTATCAGTAAGGCAAATATGTTAGTGTCAACAAGATATATGTAGTTTTTATGTTTCTTCTCGCTTCACATTCAAAGATTTAAAATGATGCTGAGTAGCTAGGTATCAATATTAAGTTGTTAAAATTAGCAATATAAAGTAATCCATCAAGATCATCATGAATACAAATGTTATTCTAATACAAGCATAAATAAATAAATAAATTACTTAATGAAACATCTTTTAATTTGTCATCTAAATGTTATCCCCTATCAGTAGACAGAGGAGAACGGACATATTTCATCCAATTGTTAATCGCGACAATGGTAAAAATGTGGACATGCAGACTTTTCATCAATATACAGAGAGTTGTGAGGGAAGGCTAAATGCAGGGTCTAAATGCAGGGTCAGCAGCCCTGGAGCATTTCGGGGGGGTTAAGGGCCTTGATCAAAGGCCCAGTGGAAACGTGACTATTCTGCCAAAGATGGGGTTCAACCTGGCAACATCCCGGTCATGGGAACAGAGGCCAAGCCAGACAGGATGTGTGTGTGTGTCTGTGCGTGTGTGTTTGTGTGTGTGTGTGTGCGCGCGTGTGTGTATGTTTGCGCGTATGTGCTGTAAAGCGATGCTAATGGGTGAGGTTCCTCGTTAAAAAAGAAAAATCACAGCCGCATAAAATAGCCAGTACGGCCACAGCCCCATTTAGGTTTTTTTAATAAACACTCTCCCGGGGTGCTAATCAGAATTACCGTCTTCCCTCTGATACAATGTCGGAGATGGCAAGCGGGCTTGCTCCATTTCATTCGCAGACGACAAATGCATGGTAGTACACCAGTCAATTAGGTCTAAACATGCAGATTCAGCCTGGATAACAGAAGGCGGCACAGTGTGCGGTCGGGTTCGTGCCAAACTATCCTGAGCACAACTGAGTTAGCAGGCCTCAGTGTGGCAGAGTTGAAAGTGGCATATTTGATTTTCTACAGCAACAAACATTAACGACATTATCAGCTAACTAGTGCACATTCAGGTTAATGTACACAGGCATCAGATCTGACCAGAAGGGGGCAATGTGCTCAAAAATCATAATTTCATAGTCACCATTTAAATGTCAAAATGCCAGAAATGTTGTTTGGGGCAGGGGACTCTTGACTGGTGGATATTTTCAACTGTAAAAATATACAACACTGTTCAAAAGTCTTATGCAGTCAAAGGATATATTTAAATCTATTCATATTTGTACTAAGTATATGTTTTCCCAGGAAAATAACACAGTTTAACATTAGAACAAATACATAAAAATAACACACCAAAAAATTACTGATATCTTGTTAGATGGCTCGACGAACACCACTTCGGATCGCAAACCTCTCCTGAGGGGCACCTCAGCCATTCCATGTATTTGTTACATTTCATCCCAAGTTTTCTTAATTAATTATTTTAATTAGTTTAAAGAGTCAATGATGTATTGATTAGCCAAACAAGGAATGCTTGTGGTCAATTCAACATGGGTATATTGGGTACTACAAATACTGAGCTACTTTTGGAGAGCATTTGAAATGGCTAACTCACTTTGGCAAACATATTATCATATAATTATACACCAACAAAAGAAAAATTAATATTTAAATGAAATATTAATGTCTTTGCCTTTGACTTTTGCACTCTATTATATTTTAAATTAGATTAAAACAAAACCAAAAAACATCTCCATGTAAATTCACAAAGGATACTTTTGCAACCAAATCTAAATGGTTTTTCTTCGTCCAGATTCTCAGACTCCCGGTGGATGATATACTTTGTACTTGAATATGTCTGTTTTGTGCAAACTCACAACCAACATTCTCAGTCAAATTTACCACCAATGTATTTCCATATAAGGAAAATGGAGTCAATGAACACTCTTCTGAACAATGACCAACAGCAACATAGTAATGAATACTAGCGCAAATCAACTGCATGTCATTAACAATTAATATAATCAATATTTTGAATCAAAACTGCCAGACATAAATAACCTCCGTCGAGGTCAGAAATCACCTTGCCCTCTGACTCCCCAGCAAATCAGACATACCAGCTGGTCACTGTTTACTGTACTTTAAACGACACTTGACATTTAAATCAATTACCTTGCACCTGTTAAGTGAATGGTACAACTGGAAGGTCACAAAGGGGCTTGGGTGCCGGTCGTCCCTTGTTACGCTGCTGGGATTACAGCCAGGTGCTGCTCAGCCTACCATGAACAGAGACCTGTCTCACACACAATCAGCCATGTAAGAGAAGCCATTTTCCGGTTCGCTGGCTTACAAGCCCCCTTCAATTAGTGCTCTGCTCAGCACTTATTTGTTTGAGTTGTCTGCTTGGAGCACAAAGTGAACCACATCTTCAAAATGCAGAAACAGGTCTCCATATATTTTATGTATGTGTTCCAAAATGTAAACACTAGACCGGGGTCTGCAACCCTGCATTCTTCATGTAAGCATTTTTCTTTTAGTGTACCATCTATCTTATTTAGCACAGGAGCTCAGTGAGGCTATCCCAGCATGCACCGGGAGCAAGGCCGGGGCTACCCTGGATGGGACACCCTAGACCCTCAGAGGAGACACACTCTAACACCGAATGGGAATTTTAGAGTCACAAATTCGCTTTACTACCTGTGTTTAAACAGAGTTAGAAACCTGAATAAATGTCCACATATAGAAATCGCTATCGCAGGCACCCCAGTGCCAGAATGAACCTCCATCTTAGGACATAAACATGCAAATACACTACAGGCAATTTTAAAGACACAAATTAGACATTAATTTATCCAAATCGATGTACATCTGAAGAAATGGGTTGAGACCGTCCCTGACGCTGTTGGCGTTGAGGGGCTCGCTCAAGCACACAGCAGAGAAATCACTCTGGCGGCCACAAGATTTGAACCAGTCCCATTTCGATCATGACTATGGCTTCACCACCCACCGAGCCACACACCTAATTAGACTAATTACATTTCTTTAGGCTTCAGTAGGAAATAGGAGTGTCTGGAGGAAATGCTCGCTGTCTGCAGGGAGAAAAGGTAGAGTTCAAACTCTGAAAGCGGAGTATCCCCTGAAATGACAGCCTTTGTATCATGTCATAAGGACACAAAGTTTATAATCCACTCTGAAAATCACCAAATACAAAAAAAATGTTCTTTGCAGTGGGAAAGAATCAGTGCGGTGATGGGGAAATCGATGGGAATGATGGAAGAGTAACAGGGAATAGAGGCGTATGGCGTTTCAGCATCAGCACAAGGCAAAATGCAGGGGAAAATGAGAGGGGGGAGAGGGTATGGCGGATATGCTATCGGGGCCCAGGCCAGAATAACAAAACTGGTAACAACATCAGTCATAATCAGAACTGAGAGGACAGGCAATGTGGCAGACGAGCCAAATGAAAACGAGGGCAGACTTTGCTCCCTGTTATTCCCAAACAATGCTATCACAGTACCTGTGCAATGTGTTTATAAATAAAAAAATGCTATAGATCATTTATATGAATACAAAATTAATTTTAAAATTTATTAATTAAAAGAAAACAGCCAAAAAATATATGCATTTATAAGCTTGATAAAAAGCACTCCAAAAAGATCCATATTTCACACCAGTGTCTTCATTGGCTTATTACAGAAGCCATTTGTCATTTGTAAACAAAATAGATACCCTGGGTTTCATACAAATAGATTTCAGGAATCAAGCTGTTCTACTGGACAGTACAGAATGGCTGTGAATTAGACGTCGTTCGCCAATAAGTTTCTTCAGAAAGTAGTTTGATCGTGTAATTGGGAATCCCCTTCCGGCTTACGCCCTTACAAAGATAATGAATATGAACGCCGCTTTTGAAAAGGAAGGTGTTGCCAATCGAACCCGCATCAAGTCTCTGCTTGCATTTAACGGCATCTCGTGTCATCTTAACACCCCTTTAATGCCTTTACAATCCGATAACTGAACTCGTTTGAGCTTTTAAAGCGTGATCGATGGCTCTTAATGCAGCAGGTGTGGATCGATTGCGACGACCCACGTGCCATCCTCGCTGCCCGTCGGTTATGGTTTCCGGAGGGGGCGCTTGACGTACCACCCCCATCGGCTTATCGAGGTTTTCCAGCCCCGAGCCGACCGCCTTCACGAGCGAGAATCTCGCGCTTCGATCCAAGCGATGTTGAAAGGAGCAAAGTGGAAAGTTGTAAACACTGCTATTTTTTTAAAGGGTTACATGGGAGATGAAGTAAAGGTCTGTGAGTCCAGGGTGTACTGTATGCTAAATCTATATTACTGCAACATGGATCTGGCCACGTCAAAAGCGTTGGGATGGTTTGCAAACCCTACAGACTATTTACATAGTAAGAAAACTATTACATACATGCAAATCCGCGTGCATGACCGCACGCACGTGTGTGATGTCTCGAACTGAAAATCTCACACTAGCAACATGATCAAAGTTGGTGACCCTTCACTTTGGAGCCCAGGAAAGCAGATTTGACACACAGTGCTGGAGAATGAGGATATCTCATGTATGAAGTTATATTTTATGCGTTTATGGGATGACAGCTATTCATTCGGGCCTGGAACAATTAAATATTTTACAGCAGCATATAGTATCTTGCATAGATCTTGCAGTGGCTTTGAAACCAATTGCGTTCACTTATGAGATGGCATTTAGGACAAAGTTGAATACTTCACTTCACACATAGATTCCATTACTAAGCATTTGCACATACATACATACTGTCATGCTTCTACTGTATATACACACGGATGCATATGAATACATAACCTGAGAATATCTGTGTATGCAGGTAAATGAGCATGAGAATGCATACTGTATATGTCTGTGTCATATATATATATATATATTAGTGAGAGAATGTGTGCATGGGTGTGCAAAAGTATCTATGTGTGTTTGCACAGAAGAATGTATGCCTGTGTGTTTGCACAGAAGTATGTATGCTTGTGTGTTTGCACAGAAGTATGTATACCGGAAGGCAACATACTGTAACCGGAAGTTGCCAGTGGTAGGCGAGCTACTGCCAGATGCAAGCAAAAGATATATAGACAAAAGTGATATTATTGGATGGGGCCCATATGCATTGAAAGCAAAAGACTGATAATTATGACTAGCTTGCTGCTAGTTATGAGGATATTGTGAATTATCTGGCTCTGAGACGCCATGGGTGACTAAAGCAAATGAAGGCGACTAAATGCCGGTGTCTGATTTCTTTATTTATGGCTGAGTACAAGAGCTGAAGGGGAAAAAGAATGGGAGAAATATGTTAGTGTATTCATGGGTAAGTACAAGTACAAAGTACCTGCTCATTGATCGTGTATTACTGCATACCATCATTATCATAATTTGGTTACATAATGGCCATATTAACCCCTTAGTTTTTTCTCTGCTGTAATGTTAATGTTACAGTGTTGTGTCTGGTTTGATCACACATATTTAAATGTGTTTTATAGGTAAATTGCAAATCGATTTGCTCTTATGTTGTTATAATTATTCACTAGGTCAACCTCTCGCACAAAGCCTCCGTTACTCCTGCAAGTACCTGGTTCCTTGCCAAGATGGAGAAGTTCACGCACACACTTGTGTGCTGTGCACATTTTTGTTTGCACTTTCATCAATGATTCTTTGCATTTTACCTAAGCTGCACTAATTTATGTGCCCTGAATATATTTATTACATTTATTGCTTCACTCCCCATATTGCACATCTCATCACTTGTTCCACTTTCCTGTTCTTATTGCACTTTGTCCTGTTTCTCCTACTTTTTGCCCTTTTGTTCCCCTCCTCTGCAGCTGTGGCACAAGAATTTCTGTTTCACTGATGCCTGTCAATAAAGTGATTGTGATTAAAGCTAAGAAAAAAACAGTCATTATTCGCTTTGTCAGTATTGGCTGCTTCATTTTTCAAACTCCACAAAATTCTCACTCTAATGGAACAAAAGACAGATTTCTTATTGCACAGTGTTTTCTTGCGGCTTTGCCTGCTTCAGTTTCTGCACCTCCCTCTGTAATGTTTAGCATTTCCGAAGATATAGTACCATGCACGATTCCACGACTAACGAATCATATACACTGAGATCAGTCTGGCATCCAACCCCTGTTTCAGGATCACCTGGAATGGAGTTGACATCCTCAGACCCTGAAACAGCAATGGCATTTAATCGGTTATTTGCAAGTCAAGGAGAACACCAAGTGGCTGGTATTTTGACAGGAAAAGAGTATCATAGCTTGATCCAGTACAGTACCAGTCTGAGTACCACAAGGCTACTCCGCTGCACTTGCCCTGGATTTGTCACCCGGGTAAAGCGTTGCATGGGGAGGAACATTTTCCTGGTCCATGGCATCAGATGCTAGAGTGGGAAAACAGAAAATGAAATCAATGCACAGTGTAAGACAAAACTAAACACTCTTACATACAGTAACACCTTCAGGGCAGAAAATTTGGCTAAAAGTACCTTGTCAGTGGGATCTCCAGGCTGTCAGCACATGCATTCCTGGATATGTGATTGTCCTTTAGCTTATGGGACAGTGTGAGTTCCTCTTTGCTTTTGCTTTCATCTCAATGTCTGTGATTCTGACAGACTGCTGTGTCCCGTGTTCACTGTTGATGCCCAGTTAATGCTGTCCCTGTCATATATAGCGGCTGGTTTGCCACTTCATATTTGTAAAATCAAACAATTTCATGACATCAGCTTACCTCGCATAACTTAGGTGGCACAAAACAGCCATAGAATTACTTTTACTGACGTTAGGTTACATCAGCCGCCCCAACCATAAACAGAATGGGTGTCATGAGATGGGGTAGTATTAGCATGCTAACAAAAAATAAGGCAATGTTCACTAGGCATCTGAATCATGCAGCTGTTTTTCTTGCTTAACTAGATAACTTGATGGATTTAAGGCAGTCTGGGCTAAATCTAAATTAAGAAAGATAAAGTCCATTTCAGCTGGGATACTTTAAATCTGACCAGTTATCTGGCTAAGTAAGAAAACCAGCTTAATACAGTCCCCAGCTAACAAAAATCAGGAAACAAGCACATAGAAATGCTAGTAATTTTAGCGTTATTCTTACCATTGACAAAGTGATCTCTGCAAACTCTGCCAATGTTAAGGTTTGTCTCAGGATGATCCGCTGTTGAGATTCTGTGTAACCCTTGTGGTTTGCAATAAAATCTCTCTCCTCTCTGGATCGCATTTTTTTACAATATTTGGAATCCTAAAGAATGCTTTACTTACGTCACGGACCACGACAGAAGCGAAAAAAGAAGCAGAGACAATACACATGGACGAGAAATGCACCAAGATGGCGGATAACGGTCTTTGCATACCGTGGGTGGTGTGGTGTGACGTATATTGCGAACCTCCACTCTTGTGCCTCAACTCCTTCTTCTTTTATATTTATTGGCAGTTGGTGAGCCACTGGCAACTTCCGGTTAAAGTATGGTGCCTTCTGATATGCATTCTTTTGTATATGTAACGTGAGGGCAGCATGGTGGTGCAGTGGTCAGCACTGTTGCCTCACAACTCTGGTACCCGGGTTCTGGTCTCCGCCTGGTTTCATGTGTGTGGAGTTTGCATGTTCTCCCTGTGTTGTCGTGGGGTTTCTTCCGGGTACTCCGGTTTCCCCCCACAGTCCAAAAACATGCTGAGGCTGATTGGAGTTGCCAAATTGCCCATATGTGTGCGTGACTGGTGTGTGAGTGTGCCCTGCGATGGGCTGGCCCCCCATCCAGGGTTGTTCCCTGCCTCGTGCCCGTTGCCTCTGGGATAGGCTCTGGACCCCCCGCGACCCAGTAGGATAAGCGGTTTGGAAAATGGATGGATGGATGGGTATGTGTAAAGTACGTATTATTACACAGCACATGCAGAGTTGACATTTTTTTTTGAAACAGCAGAAGTATGAAAACAAAATATAGTAATCAGGTACACCACACATACATACATACATTTGAACACACATGCATACATACTAAGGAATCACAAACTTGCATTATCACTCTCATATACATAGATACTGACACACACATACTTATGTATGTAGGCATGTGCATGACAGTATGTACTCATGCAAGTACAGTACTCAGCTTTGCCCAAAACAGCTTCGCAGACTCAAAGTGATTTGTTATTTGTTGCAGAAATTGCACTTTGTGTACCAACTCCTGCTTATATTGTCTCACAGAAAAGTCTCTCCAGAATAAATAAATGTAATTCTATTGTAAGTCTCTGCAGTCTCACAAGATTTTCTGTTCAGTGGAATGACAGCAGGACTATAGCACAAGTACTAGAATGCTAATCTGATCTGATAAATTGAGAATATAACCTCATAAGAATACTAAAATATTAAGTGTTTTTTACATATAAATAATTTTCAATTTATGCACTTATTTCAAAATGTCTTCATCTGGAGGTGTTTGTTTCGCTTATAATAGATTAACATACTGTGTAGAAATGTGCAGTATTATTAAATGATACTTGTCTTTGTTGATAGTGTTTGCTCTGCAAATTAATGGATGACTTCAATACAGCCTTCGTACATTAACTTATTTTATTTCTGTTAGGAAACTTTGGAAAGTGTTTCATATTGACGACTGCATTTGGCTAAACATGCCGGCAAGCTGAGGTGTCGTGACACGTTATAGAGACGGCTGAACGATGTCACATTGACATGGGGCGTGCTGGCAGTGAGTTGGCCGGACTGAGGAATGCTGCCGCATAACATGGATCACAGAGGGGAGTCGTTGTGCTTCTTATATGCTTTGTGGAAGCATGCTTTGGTAAAGTATCTGTGTTATTTTAACGTAACATTATTCAGGGTTACTTTTAGCTAGCTTATGAAATTACATATATTTTTGGCAGAATTATTGTTTTATTATTCCAAACATTGCATAACAGTTCATATTACCTCATATTAATGAAGTTTCTGTAGAGAGTGCATCTCATTTGTTCTTGTCTTTTGTTGTTGTTAATTACATTTGTTGTCTTTTTGTTGGAGAAAACCCATGATGTCGTTAATAGTTCACTACCAGTGGGATTATTATTGCTTAGTTAAAGACAACTGTGGGCTTCAATTACAAGAGGTTTTATTACTGCTAGAAGCAGGGGGAGCCTGACTTATGCCATAAAGCAGAGTATCAGTCAGCCCTTTTATATAAGTTTATCGAGGGCGGGTCACGGTGAGTAGGGGATGTCTCAGGAGACAGGCAATGAGACTGGGGAGACAGAGGACGAGATGTCAGTCCATCACAGGGTGCGCGCTCACTTGTTTACACACATGCTTTCCTACTCTGGCAGGAAGTCGGAATACCCAGAGGAAACTTTACAAATACGGGGTGGGGGGTTGGGGGGGGGGGGGTGCTTCGTAATTATTTGACATTGCATTGGCGTCCCACTTGCTTCCTCTAAATCAGCTTGTCAACATTTCTATAAAATCATAAAAGAAAGAATAAAATCCACTGGTCAGCCAGGTTTACTACTTTTATTCAATTGCGCACCAATGAATGCATCACAGATGTCACGTTCTAGCTGAGTCTCGATTCGAAACATGCACGTTGTAACCCTATACTCTCAGTGCATCCGTATTCAAGCGCCAATAAAGAAATAGGTAGCTTATGCCAAATATGACATTCCAAAATTAATGAAAGAGAGACACATGCCTAGAGATAGATAGATGCTGTATATACAGCTGGACAATGGCTAAGATTTCTTTGTTTCTATGTGGGCTGCAGGGAATGTCATCCCTCCTGTGGATGCAGGGGGAGATGGGGGGGGGGCATTTCTGCTGGAATTATATTCCGTTCATGCCTGAAGGATCCAATTCTGCTCGGTGGGGGGGGGCTGGCCCCTTCATCTGCGCCCCTTCATTTCATTCCTTTGGAAGCTTTTCACATGACCAAAGAAAAGCACACTCGCCCTTTTGAAATATAATATGCGGCATGTTCGACCCAAGACTTGCTCAAAGAAACTGAAATACAAGAAAAGAAACCTTGGAGAGACTTCATATTTTGCATAATTAACTACTGAAATGCCCATGTGGACCCAAACCTGTCATTCCAGTACAACCAAAGACCAAGTGTTCACGCATGTTCCATGAAACCGTTTGTTTTGTTTTTATTAACATCACTGAGGCAGCACCTATTGAAAGAAAAAGAAATATGGCATTTATTAAAATTTCTCTTTTGCAAAGAGTGGGCAGGTGGACCTGGAAGACCTGCAGTGCTGCAGTCTCCGTTCTCCACCTACAGCGCATTTTGCAGTCCGACGTTGATTTAGATGCAAACTGTGAATGAATTGTGCTTCCGGGAGTCTTCCGGATTCCACTGTGGTCATACAATAATCAGCAGACCGATGGTTAGGATGATTTTGACGGCAAGGTACGTGAAACCCTTTGATCAATACTCCTCTAGATCTTTGTTCCTACTCCGGCCTATTTTGTACTTATTGCTCTACAGTTTTAACACAGAGTGTAAGATAACTGCCGCATGTGTAACCAACAGGGAGGTCCATGAGTCTGACTGCAGTACATCCTTCATCCTGATGAGCCTTTCACTTTGTGGCTAACATTACGGTGATCTATGGCACATTCTACTGTGAAAAATGCCCATGTGTGACTATCAATCACAATGGTATAAGACCACGGAGTATATTATTTTTATGCTATGATTTTACTATTTCACTTGATTCATAAGCCGGGAATTCCTTGTAGCTGAAGCATCTCATTATTTTTTCCAGGCGATTTAGCGATGGCTAATAAAAAAATACATTAATCACAAACATTGCAGTCTGATTGATTTGCGCTTGTTCCCTGTCATGTGTCTGTCAAAGGCTTATCTCATTGGCTTGTTTCGTGACAGAGGCACATTGATTTAAAAATGACTTGGAGAGCTGCTTCTCCATCCAGGACATCCCTGGGGCTTCCTTAGATGCTCCTCAGGCTCACTACGACTTTGCACTGGGTAAGTGGTCATGGGGCATGCAGTGCCGTGTGCCTCACTGGGCTGCAATGCCATGGCTGTGATCAGAAGGTCACTGGTTCACATCCTGCTATCAGCAGAGTGATTTTACTACTGGGTCCCTGAGCAAAACCCTTAATCCCCAATTGCTACAGGGACTGTCTCTCCCTGCTTTCAGCTGTATTTCACTTTGGATAAAAAAATCTTCTAAATAAATAAATCTAATTGAATTATGTATTGAACATGAACTTCTATGTATTAATGCAGCACATACTGGGGATAACAGCTTTTTTAATATAATATGAGTATGAAAACAATTCAGTAATATTATTATATAATAATATTGTCAGGTGCCTCATTCCCAACTGGTTTTCTTTCTAGTCATATTAATTGTTTAAAATGGGATTTCCATGATTAAGCACAAATTTAGAATTAATTGGGAAATAAATCAAATATTTACTGAATGTAAAATGATATTTGCCCTCATTAGCCCTTTAGTCCTTGTCATTTACAGGGATGTCCTGTGACTTCTAATATCAGGCCACAGGGACAGGAAATCTGTGACAGAAGAGGCAGCAGCGGACCGTAAACATGCTGTTAGCCAGCAGTGAGAGGCCAAGAAATCCCAGGGGGGGGGGGGGGGGGGGGGGGGGGGGGGGGGGGGGGGGGGGGGGGGGGGGGGTGGGGGGGGGGGGGGGGGG
>JABFEA020000017.1:2651202-2673257 GCA_019775915.2 Cyphomyrus plagiostoma | reverse complement strand
GACTAGCTCTGGCAAATACTCAGGCCAACGCCGCTTTCGTTCCGGAGGTAACGTACGTAACAGATTGTGAAGAGTACGGTTGTATCGTTCACACTGGGCATTTCCTTGTGGCCTATAAGGCGTCGTACGGGTCTTCTTCACCCCATAGAGTCTGCACAGCTCAGCTATCACTTCACTCTCGAAATTACGACCTTGATCAGAGTGCAACCTCTCTGGAACGCCATACTTCATAAACCACTCCTTTAACAAGATCTTCGCTGTGGTATCGGCCTTTTGGTCTTTGGTAGGAAATGCCTGCGTAAACTTTGTGAACACGTCTGTAACAACCAGAACATTTTCACGCCCATCAGAAGCAGGCTCTAGGACCGTGAAATCCACCGCAACCACTTCGAGGGGCCTGGAGGCCAAAAACGCTCTCACCGGGGCACAAACTTTGGGCTGCGGCATTTTTGTGAGGATGCACCGTTGACACTTCTTTACCCATTCCTCCACCTCGTCATGCATACCGGACCAAAAACATCTCTGCTTCAACAAGCCAACTGTCCTGTCAATGCCCTGGTGTCCCATATCATCATGCACGCTCTGCAGCACTCGTTCCTTCAAACATTCCGGCAACAACAGTTGCCAACAGCTTTCCCCCACCCGGTTACACAAGTATGTCTTTAATCATAAATGAATGCCTTTCCACAAGTGTACTGCAAATCTGACCTTTACCTTGAACACTCTTTTGTATAACAGAAATTTGCCAACCAATATTTTACAGAGAACCCCTGTCATGTTTGAAAGGAACCACAGGGAGTAAATACTTCAGGTTTATTATTACCAGGATAGTGTCGACATGCAGGAATGAATTGCCAAATTATATGTAATTCTTAAGTGAATATTCCAATCCACTGTGGCTACACATGAGATTGTGTAGCTTCATGTACTTCATGTTCGTGTAACTTTTTCATTATAACTTTCTTGTCTCATTTTTTTTGTGGTCAGATGTGCGAGAGTTGATGTTGCCTCCAAACAAAATGAGCTACGGTCTCTAGAGAATCAGACAAAAACCATGATCGTGACTCTGTCCCTCAAAGTAGTCATCCGTCTTACAGCAGATGTGTGAATCACAAACAATTTCTCTGCTGCCTTGGGGTCAGTGTAGATCTCAGTGAGGCTCTTTCATGCTTTGACCGTTGATGTTTTCATCATGTTCCTGCAAGAAAAAATAAAAGGGCGAGGTGACTGAGGATTTGAAGACTTTGAACTCATAAAAATCGTCCATTGTTCCCTCCACGCACACACATACATGCGGAAAATGAGCACAGCCTACAGGAAAAGGCTTTCAAAAGACCCCCCCTGAATCACAAGCGAGGTGTGTGCACACCATCCGACAGCTCCACTACCCTGGAGATGGACGTCACAGTGTACATCCTGATTTCTTTCCTTTCCTTGCAGGGATGTCAGACAATGTTCTGAGATCAGAGAAAAGCCTAATAATGGGAAGGGAGATGCCACTGGGTTTCCCCCACAATATTAACCTGTGCATATCAGTGTCAAAGAATAGTTACATTTCAAAGCCAACGTTTCAGACTCTTATTTCAAATTTCACCATTTTCAATGAGACTTTTATTTCAAAAATTTAAAGCACTCGATATCAAACCTTGGCAATTGTAAAACTTAAAAAAGCATGTAAAACAGTCAGGATCAGGTGGCTTGGTGGTGCAATGATTAGCATGATAGCAACACGCCTCTGGAAACTAGGGTTTGAGGTGCCGCCCTATGTGAAGTTTGCACGTTCTTCTCGTGTGGTTGTGTGGTTTTCACCGTCCCGTCCCCCCCTCATAAGAAAAATGGGTCATGAAAGTAGATGAACAGTCGGTTTTACCAATACAAGGATGATTATACTTGTAAATGTGTTATGTGCTGAGATTCATACATCTCTAGGTGGAGAGAGACTTGGACTGCATAATCAGTGTCAACAGTACTATTTAATCACCATTTTTAGCATTCATTCAAGATACACTATATTGCCAAAAGTATTGGGATACTTGCCTTTACACACAAGTCAGGTCAGGTTGAGTAGCTGCTCTGATGCAGCGTGTTGCCGCACCCACCACACAGCAAAACTGCTTGGGATCCCAGTCACCAATCCCCCAGGCAGATATATGGTCCAGTCCCACCCTCTGCAAATAGCCATCCATCTGCCACAGCTAGGTATTATGTGGGCATCCCCCAGGTATGGTCCAGCCACAATGAGGAGGTTTGGAGACTATTAATTGTTTAAAATTGGAGATCCTGAGAGCTGGTTCACCATCAGGGAATGGTGCCAAATGGTTGTAGTAAAGTAACCGATGCTCCGATGCTCCCTTACAATGCAGTTTACCACAATGCAACCGCTCATTTGACATAAAGTCAATCCAGCAGTATCCACAAATTCTCAGAAAAGACACCTTACCGAAGGAGTCCAGTCTTTGTCTTAGCTCACTGGATAGCGCCATGTCTCACAGACAGACAGCAAGACAGGGAGCACCAGGATTCTACAGACTTGGACCTTCATCCTCTTGCAAAGATATCAGGATCGCCACACACCCCTTTCCAGTGACCTCATGATCCCCCATGCTCTCCCAATCCATCTGCTGACTTCATAGGAAGAGTCACCAGAGACACAAATGTCGCTGTAGAGGTAAGTAAATTTCTCAACAAGGTCGACATTCTCCCCGCAAACAGACACACTACTGATGGCTGTGCCCAAGAAGTCGTTAAATAGCTGGATCTTGGTCTTTATCCAGGACACCCGCAATCCCAGACACTCAGACTCCTCGCTCAGTCTTTCGAGAGCCCTAATGAGAACCTCCATTGACTCCGTTAAGATTACAGCATCGTCGGCAAAGTCAAAATCAGTTCATCTTTCTTCAACAACGGAAGCCCCACAGCTGCTGGACCCCACGACCTTGCCTAACACCCAGTCCATACAAGCACTGAACAGAGTAGGAGCAAGAACACACCCCTGACAAACCCCAGAATCAACTGGGAAGAATGTAGAGGTTCTCCCTCCACTCTGCACAGCACTCACAGTACCAGTGTACAGGCCGGCCATCACATGCAGAAACTTCAGGGGCATCCTGTGAAGTCTCAGAGGGAAACTCGATCGACTGAGTTGAATTCTTTAAAAAAATCAACAAAGGCTGCCAATATTCATGCTTGCATTCAATAATAACACCCAGTGCAAGGATACAGTCAATTGTAGACTTCTTAGGCATAAAACGAGACTGCTCCAGTCACTGATAGGCAAGCAAGTGATCATAGATCCGTGGACCCAGAGATGTTCAACATCCTAGCAGGATTGTCAGTTTTAAACAACTGCTCAAAGTAGTCGGCCCAACGGAACACAACTGCAGTGTTATCCATAAGGACTGTTCCATGACCTGCCCTGACTGCACATTTCCAAGAAACAGATCTTCGTAATGTTTTGATTCCTCTGTAAAAAGGACGTGAGTAACTACACCACAGAGGGTGTGTCATGTGCTCACAAATTTGTCTAACAAATGCCTCCTTATCTGCCCTCAGAGTCCTCACAGCAATCCTTCTCAGTTACAGGCTCCAATACAGACTGGAGTTGCCACCAACTCCTCTCAATAATATCCAGAGTGTCCTGTGACATAAAATACCTCCTTCTGAGAACACTGGCAACACTAACACAACCCTCGGCAACCTTCAGGGTCTTATCATGGAAGGTCTCCCACATCACAATAGAGTCAGCAGTCGCACCCACATCTGCAAGTTCCTCATACAAATTGCATGCAAATTAATCAGAAACAGCTTGATCTTGGAGTCTGGCTAAGTCCAGCCTTGTTCTCTTAGTATGTGGTAGCCTACTGGATCTAAGCTGAATCTTCAGAGTAGCAACAAGAGGTATGTGGTCAGAATTCACAAACTCGGCACTTTTGTAGACTCTGCAGTTCTGCAGGAGCCTCCAATGTCTGTCCATGAGGATGTGATCGATCTCCTCCGCTGCACCAACAGTATTGGAGTACCAAGTCCAAAGATGTGGCTCAGAGTGTTGGAACCAGGATCCAGTGACTCGCAGTCCCTGACCCTTTGCAAAGTCAAGGTACATGGAGCCACTTTCACCCTGTTCTCCAGACTCATGGGGACCAACACAATCCTCATAGTCAGCCCTGTCAGTGCCAGTGGTCATATTGAAATCACCCATGACCAGAGGAGTGTCACCTCATGGGCACCCTTCAACCACCAAGCAAAGTTGCAATTAAAATGTCTCCCTCAATGAGACATCACTCACCGTGGTCATACACTATGACATCAGACAAGACACCCAAGGAGTGCCTTAGCCTGAGTCTCATAAAACGCTCATTGGAAGGAGTGACATCAGACACCATGGAGCTAATCCACTACAGCAACAACTACTCCCTGAGTATGGCAACCATCAGACCGACCAGACCAAAAGTAGACATACCCACCTACAGAGATCTGACCACTCCTCACGGAATGCTGCCACCAAAAAGTGGAATTTACAAATTTATGAAGCTCCACTCACAGCAGAGGAAGATCTTGAAGGAAAGACAAGATGTTCCATGTGCCTACTCAGATGGTTGCTTCAAACTGGGACCCAAATGCCACCATACAGCAGGCGACACCATAGCACCACACCTGCCTCGATTCCAAACAGGCCTGACTCTATTAACTCTCCAAAGTTTCAACCTGTCTGGGGATGGGGCTCCCAAAGGCTTTCACACATCCCCTTCATGTTGCATGCAGCCTTCCTGCAGGCGGCTGCAGTAGAGCTACTCCTGTGGAGAGCAGAAGAGTATCATGCTTGTTTGAATCGAGCAGCCGTGAGTTGTTTTATGGTGGCTGTAGTGCCAATCCCGCAACCAACCCCCAAAAATTGTTTCCCTGCAAGTTGGAGGACTGCTTGCAGGGCCGAATGCAGTTTAACATCATACCCAGGACACACATGAACTGTAATGACATGCCATTCTTAATTCATAGGCTTGAATATGGAGTTAGCCCACCCTTTGCAGCTATAACAGCTTCAGCTCTTCGGGGAAGGCTGTCCACAAGGTTTACAGTAGTAGAGTGTTTATGGGATTTTTTGACCATTCTTCTAAGAGAGCATTTGTGAAGCCAGGCACAGAGGTTGGATGAAAAGCCTTGGCTCACAGTCATCCCAAAGGTGTTCTATCAGGTTGAGGTCAGGGGTCTGTGCAAGCCAGTCAAGTTAGTCCATACTAGACTTGCTCATTTATGTCCTTATAGACCTTGCTTTGTGCACTGATGCACAGTCATGTTGGAACAGGAAGGAGCCATCCTGAAACTGTTCCCACAATTGAAATTGTCCAAAACAGTTTTGAATGCTGCATCATTAAGAGTTTCTTTCACTGGAACTAAGGAGTCAAACCCGAACCCCTGAAAAACAACCACACACCATAATTCCCCCTCCACCAAACTTTACACTTAGCACAATGCAGTCAGGCAAATACCATTTGCCAAACCCAGACTCGTCCATCAGATTCCTAGACAGAGAAGCATGATTCGTCACTCCAGAGAACACATCTCCACTGTTCTGGAGTCCAGTGGCGGCATGCTTTACGCCACTGCATCTGACACTTTGCATTGCACTTGCTGATGTAAGGCTTGGATGCAGCTGCTCAGCCATGGAAACCCATTCTATAAAGTTCTCTATGCACTATTCTTGAGCTAATCTGAAGGCCACATGAAGTTTGGGGGTCTGTAGCTATTGACTCTTCAGACAGTTGGCAACTTCTGCACACTGTGCATGCGTTGTCCCCGCTCTGTGATTGGCTTACCACTTCATGGCTGAGTTTCTGTGGCTCCCAATTGCTTCCACTTTGTTATAATACCACTACCAGTTGCTCGTGGAATATTTAGTAGCGAGGAATTTTCACGAATGGACTTATTGCACAGATGGCATCTTATCACGGTACCACTCTTGAATTCGCTGAGCTCCTGAGGGTGACCCATTCTTTCACAAATGTTTTTTAAAGCAGTCTGCATGTCTAGGTGCTTGATTTTATACATCTGCGGCTATGGAAGCAAATAAAACCCCTAAATTCCATGATTTGGAGGGGTGTTGCAATACTTTTGGCAATATAATGTAGATCAGGGGTGGCCAATCTTATCCACAAAGGGCCAGTGTGTATGCAGGTTTTTGGGATAACCTGTAGGTCAGCTGTTCAAACCCAGGTGTGCAGACTCAGCCAATCAGTCTTCTAATTAGTAATATAATTAGGGAGTTGCAGCGAAAACTATCAGTTTAAAAAATTTAGTATATCAGGGGTGTCAGTCTTTGGATGGCCGGAGTCCTGCACAATTTTTGGTTCACCCTCATTTACTACACCTGATTCGACTCCTTGTGCTAATTACCACACAGCTCCTTTGCTGAATCATTTGTGTGGGAACAGGGAAAGAGCTAAGATACACAGGGCTCTGCCACCCCAGGACCAGAGACTGGGACCCCTGTAGTAGATGCTTACTTTTTACATTCAGTCACATGATTACACGCCTGTGCTTTACTTCAGCCGCCTTGCCCAAAGGCTCATTTGTCTAATTAAAAATCAGAAGTGAACAATTAAAATCTCTAAAAGTGCCACCACAGAGCTATAGAACCCTCTGCTGCTTTGCAGCCCTTTTATTTGCTGTAACTTACAACTGCTTTAAGATTTAAGATTGGAATATTACAAAGTTTTTTATATAGAGAACTTATTTATTTTAAATGGTATTTTCCTATATTTGTTTTGGGATTTCAGGAAATTATAGGTCTGTTAATTTAAGGGAACAAAGTTAAAACTAAAAGTAGCATTAGTTTAACTAGAGAGGAATTGTCAAGGCTGGTCACAGACAGGGAATCAGGCTAACAGGTTGTTGGGTTGTTGGGGGAATAGACACCAGTCATCCGAAATAGATTAGCTGAAACATTTTGATGACGCTGGTTACACAGTTATGCAGTAGTTACGACTGCCGGCAGACTTATGTGTCCCAGACAAAGAGTAACTAAAATAGAAAATAAAACAATGTATCCATTAAGGAATTACAAAGCTGAAATAATGCAGAAGGTTGCTATGTATGGATATAGGGATCTAGATGAATTCCCTGTATGCCACAGAAGTCTAAACATTATAAAAATATACTGGAGATACACTAAAGACTGAGAACCAAGTAAAGCTTAGTATTGGGTTTTCTTGTTGTAAAAATTTAAATGGGGTGTTGAGAGTAGTTGGAGGTCGGCAGGTTAAGTAATGATTATTCATCTATGTGCAATGGGATATCAACAATCATTTAGTCCCACTAGAGCCAGACTTCCTCTGTTAGCAGGAATGGACATTATATACCCATATGAATGCCATATGCAATGCACTGTCTATCTCTCTGCCATAATTTATGCTACTTTTTGAAATGAGATATAAGATTACAGTCTGTTTATACTAATATACTACTATGCATTAAAATTAGGTCACTATTACAGATTTTTTTTTTTGTAAAAAATAGTAGCATTCTTTCTTGTTTGTAAACAACGCAAGACCTACCATGACATTACACAAAATCCCAATTTGCACAGATAAAATTAGGCCACTCAGTCTCATGAAGAAACTGACAGAGAGGAAGATCAAGAAATCATACTTACTGGGTTCATTTTAGTTTTAAGACATTGTTTGAAAAATTATATATATTGTAATTTACAATATGTTTTTTTCTTTGTTGAAAGCTAATAAGCTAATACCTTAAAGTTAGACTTTTCAAAATGTCAGCTAACACACATTTACTGGTTGCCAGGTTTGTCATTTTAGAGCTGTTTGCCAAATTGGTTATAGATTTAGTTTTTGTTCATAAACATTCACCTTCTATTTTGAGAGAAATATCATAATTTGTTTAAAAAAAAAATCTGTTGGTGGACAAAGGAGTGAAACCTTGTTTGAGTCATTTTCAATAGAAATGAAATTTTTTGGCAGTGTAACCCAATTAAATTCTATTTGTATTAATAAACATAGTCAATCTTTCTCAACATTGCATAATGCATACAAGAGAAACAATGTCATAATTTCTGTAGGGGGGCCTAAACAGGTTTTCCTGGCGGCAGGGGGTCCTTGCATAAGAAGAAGTTGAGAGGCACCACATCACCATTGCATCCTGGGTATCTAGCTTTTACCTGACATACGTCACAGGGCTAAATTCAAAACAGTATTCAATTGTGAACTGGTTTGTTAATAACTAATAACTGATGTTAATTTTCCTAGTTTGCTACTCCTTGGCTGTCATTGTTAATGAACAAAACAGGTCTAGGGTAAGAAACAATGAGAAAAATCTAATTAAAACTTGTAAATTGAAGTTGTTTTTAATTTCTGTTCCTGCGTTATTGGAGCCGCGATAAGCCCACTGTTGGGGGAATGCACAAGACACTCGGTTCGTTATAGACATCAGTCTGATGCCATCTAAGCTCCAGCACCAGACTGCTTTTGCACTGGTTCTCTTATTTGAATGTCTACTGAGGTTGAACTATCTCTGAATTATTAACAGGGGACCACTTTATGACTTGAATATTTAATTTAGTAAAATAAAATAATGTCGGTTTAGCCACTGTGTCTTTTTAAATGGATTTTTTTTTTATCCAGAAGTTGGAGGATTCAAACCCCACTGGAGGAAAGGGCTGATTCATTATTCTGCTACAGAGCCAGATAAGAACACTGGCCTCCCAGAATCTAAGATTAAAAAGGTTGTCAGCTCTACACAACCCAAAGACTGCAGTCCGAAATGATTGTAACAGCTGGGACTATTGAGCGATTCTACCCCCTTGATTTGGAAGGAAAAGAATTTGCAGTTGAGCATCATAATTGCTGCCAACCCAGTTAATATGCTATGTATCAGAATTTTCATTCTTTGAGTTTAGCATTTTAATTTCGGGAAATAAAATTTTATATTCATCCATTCTGCATCCAAATGGCTCTTCCTGTTTTCTACTTGAGAGGAGGCTCACAGAAATAAAACAAATTGACCTTCAATCAAAGTATGATTATAGCTGATTAGTTATCCCTAGTCTGACTCAATGGACTGTGTGCCATTAATGCATCTACACCTACCATGCAACGGTACAATCCCTCCCACAAAACCTTACATATAAGTCAAATTTAACGTAAGTCTGATTTACCCCCTTACCATTCAGGACACCCTATAGCAAAAACACAGCCTAAAATAGGGCCATATACTAAAGAATGCATATTAAATAAATGAAACGATAAAATTTAGACATATTTTTTGAGTATATGCTGCCTTTTTGCAATGGCGCGTCTATAAATTGTGCATGTAGGATATTCTTTGCGGAAGTCTGGATTTGCGGAAGTCAGTTTTGCAGTGAGAGCTTCCTGTACAGTACATGTGAAAAGGAGGACGGCATCTGACAAAAAAAGATGCTGGAGGCAGTCCAGTCAAACATTCTGTAAATGAAGCAATGGGATGAAAGATGGCATGCTTATGCTCTGATCCAGTAAGTCAGAAGCTGTAGTAGGTGTGAGCATGAACCTTGGAAGCAGAAGAAGGGTGATGGCTGGGTAGTGACAGGCAGACGACTCAAGCGGGCTTTGGAAGACAAAAAGCTCGACGGACCTTCAGGTTTAGTGGGCTGGCCGGCATTAGACCATCTGTGTTCTGTCAGAACCATTAAATCGTTTCCCATTGCCTGAGTAAAAGTAAACAAACACCCTACCAGAAAAAAAAATGTAAAGGATAATGGACTAGTAACATTAATTCTAGGACTAATTAACATTTGATATAGTGTTAAATTAAGTGGTTCCCTGTAATACAGGGGCCTTGAACTATCAGAAAAACAAGTTTTGGTGTCTGAAAAAGCCATAACCTTTTTAAGCCTAACCTTCAGTTGGGTAACCCTGATTTGTGGACTTAGGGTGACATAACAGACTGTGACTGTAACTGTTGGTCTGAAATATGCTCTTAATTAAAATGGGCACATCCATCCACCAATCCATCTTCCAAACCAGGGTGAAGGTGAACCTGGAGTCTATTCCAGAAAGCAGAGGGCACCAGGCAGAGGACGCTGCATTAATATGAATAATATTATTAGGTTTGTTCCGCTAATTTAGTGCAGTTACCTATATAGTGTGCTAGTCTCAGTTATGGGATAAAACCTAATTTCAGATATAGATAAACATGATGCATTAGTAGGATGAGATGCTCTGTGGGAATGCAACCCTTGAGGCATAGATCATATTACCCAGATTTAATTTGATATGATTAATTTAAAAAAATGCACGTGCAGGAGTGCAGTTAATGGAGGAACTGCTTTATGGCAGAGCATGACTTGGCAGACAATTTATTGACACTGAAGTAGTGGTAAAAGTGTTTCATATGGCACAGAGACATAAATTCCTACTCTAATGAGAGAAGGTGTGAAGCTAAATGAGCAAAGAATCAGACGTGAAGAGGGAATAGCTGAGAATCACAAAGAGATAAAAATCCAGTCAGTCTCTCTTCCACTATGACAATGTTTCCCAATCCGATCCTCGGGGACCCACGAACAATCCATGTTTTTACTCTCTCTCAAGTGGGGAGCAAAAATATGGCCTGTCTGGGAGGCACCAAAAACATGGACTATCTGTAGGTCCCTGAGGACCTGATTGGAAAACCCTGCTCTATAGTATCCTGACAAAAGTTACTTATATGTTGTATGTCTCCTTATGGTAACTTGCCATGCGGTACTTGTTTCATCGGAATATTTGATGCTCAGTCCGACTGCAGATCAGGCATTCTCTGACTCAAATCCCACCCTGCGGCATTTATTGACCCATCAGACAGGATGAGCACACCTTTGGTCAGGCTGAGGTAGGCCGGAGACATCTGCCTTTGAATCGGCTAGTAGGTGATCTTGGTCTGGACTCTTACACTCAGGACCTGAATGACCCACCTCTGATTACGTTTTCCTGCATTTATCAAACATTCAAAATCAGATGATCTTTGGGGAAAACCCTGACAACTTATTGCCTCAATATGATTTTCTGCCATTTTGCCCTGTATTTTTTCTTTGAGTTAATTTGATGCTTGGACAGCACTGTATATAACCGGTGTTACTCAAGTAATATACACAGTAAGTAACGTAGACTTCCTGTCCTCAGGCTGATACTGTAATATCGATGACTCTATTGCGCAGCAAAAAAATTCATTTGCTTTATTAAATTGTTGGTAATTGAAGCATAATTCTGGAACAGGAGGTGAGGAAATGATATGAAATGACATTTTCCGCTTATCAAGGACAGAAGCTGCCCATTGTCAATAAACGGGTTTTATGGGAGTATTGTGTCTATGAAGTTGAGTTTCAGAACTCATTTTTGTTTTTTGAATATGGTCGATAAATAAAAGTGTACTATGCTGAGTTCTTTTAAGTTTATTGCTTTCAATATGGCCTTCAAAGCCAGCCTAAATGTCAATACCACATGAAAGAGACTTAAAAGCTTTATGACAACAATCATTCCTTAAAACTTTAAGACCAGAAAGCCTTTTTCAGCGTTCAAGGTATTCCTTTATGGGCATGTGAATGACACCATAAAAAAGGTAAATAGATGTCAGGAGGAGAGAGAGTGGAGGGTGCTAAGTGCGTGTTAGCATCTTTTAGGCATGGTGTGGGGTGGAGGGCGCTAAGTGTATTTTAGCATCTCTTAGGCGTGGGGTGAAGGGCGCTATGTGTGTGTGAGCATCTCTTGGGTGTGGGGTGAAGGGCGCTATGTGTGTGTTAGAATCTCTTAGGCGTGGCGTGAAGGGCGCTAAGTGTGTATTAGCATCTCTTAGGCATTGGGTGAAGGGCAGTATGTGTGTGTGAGCATCTCTTGGGTGTGGGGTGAAGGGCGCTAAGTGTGTGTTAGCGTCTCTTAGGTGTGGGGTGTAGGGTACTAAGTGTGTGCTAGCATCTCTTAGGCGTGGGGTGAAGGGCACTAAGTATGTGTTAGCATCTCTTAGGCGTGGGGTGAAGGGCACTAAGTGTGTGTTAGCGTCTCTTAGGTGTGGGGTGAAGGGCGCTATGTGTGTGTTAGCATCTCTTAGGTGTGGGGTGTAGGGCGCTATGTGTGTGTTAGCATCTCTTGGGCGTGGGGTGAAGGGCGCTAAGTATGTTTTAGCATCTCTTGGGTGTGGGGTGAAGGGCGCTAAGTGTGTGTTAGCATCTCTTAGGCGTGAGGTGAAGGGCGGTATGTGTGTTTTAGCATCTCTTAAGTGTGGGGTGAAGGGCGCTATGTGTGTGTTAGCATCTCTTAGGTGTGGGGTGAAGGGCGCTAAGTGTGTGTTAGCATCTCTTGGCCGTGGGGTGAAGAGCGCTAAGTGTGTGTTAGCATCTCTTAGGCGTGGGGTGAAGGGAGCTAAGTGTGTTTTAGCATCTCTTAAGCGTGGGGTGAAGGGCGCTAAGTGTGTGTTAGCATCTCTTGGCCGTGCCTAATAACAATCTCCTCTCATGTACTGCTTTAGACAGAAATACCATTGTCTTTAATAAACTAGAATGCCCATGCAGCCCTGAGAATATTAAACCAAGAGTGCAGATTATCTTGAACAAACACAGTACTGAATGCACTTAACTCATTATCACAAAATGATAGGACAGTATTGTTGGGCGAATTGAACAAATTTTCAAAATTTTAAATCAAAAATTCATATTTATGTACAATTTTGTTTACCAGATACCTCTTAATAAAGTTGCACGTTCAAAGTAAATTTAACATACACTTCTCAAAAAAATTAAAGGAACACTTTTTAATCAGAGTATACAATCAAGTCAATTAGACTTCTGGGATATTGATCTCATCAGTTAAGTGGCAGAGGGGGTTGTTAATCAGTTTCAGTTGCTTTGGTGTTAATTAAATATTAACATGTGCACTTGAGGGGCAACAATGAAATTATTCCCAAAACAGGAATGGCATAACAGGTGGTGGCCATTGACATTATTCCCTCCTCATCTTTTCTGACTGTTTCTTTTTCCCACTAGTTTTGCATTTGGCTACGGTCGCTGTCACTATTGGTAGCATGAGGCAATACCTGGAGCCACACATCAAAGGTTACACAGGTAGTCAATACGTGCCATCCAGGAGACAGGCAGCTACTCTAGGAGAGCTGGAGAAGGACCTTAATCCATCAGCAGGACCAGTATCTGCTCCTTTGTGCACAGAGGAACAGGATGAGCACTGCCAGAGCCCTACAGAATGACCTCCTGCTGACCACTGGTGTGATTGTGTCTGACCAAACAATCAGAAACAGACTTCATGAGGGTGGCCTGAGTGCCCGACGCCCTCTAGTGGGGCATGTGCTCACTGCCCGGAACCGTGGAACTTGACTGGCGCCCTGTGCTTTTTACAGATGAGAGCAGGTTCATCCTGAGCACATGTGGCACGTGGAAGCGTCTGGAGAAGCCATGGAGAACTTTATGCTACCTTGTAACATTGTTTAGCATGACCGGTTTGGTGGTGGGTCAGTGATGGTCTGGGGAGGCATATCCATGGAGGGATGCACAGACCTCTACAGGCTAGACATCGGCACCTTGACTGCCATTAGGTATCAGGATGAAATCCTTGGACCCATTGTAAGACCCTATGCTGGTGCAGTGGGTCCTGGGTTCCTCCTGGTGCATGACAATGCCCGGCCTCACGTGGCGAGAGTATGCAGGCAGTTCATGGAGAATGAAGGAATTCATGCCATTGACTGTCCCCCACACTCTGACCTAAATCTAATGGAACACCTCTGGGACATTATGTTTCAGTCCATCCGACGCCACCAGGTTGCACCTCAGACTGTCCAGGAGCTCAGTAATACTCTGGTCCAGATCTGGGAAGAGATCCCCCAGGACACCATCCGTCGTCTCATTAGGAACATGCCCCGACATTGTCATGCATGCATACAAGCACGTTGGGGCCATACAAACCACCGAGTATGATTTTAAGTTGCATTGAAATTTCTGCAAAATGAACTAACCTGCCACACCATTTTTTCACTCTGATTTCCCAGGTGTCTTTGAATTCAGCCCTCTGTAGGTTGATCATTTTAATTTCCATCAAAGGATGTGGCATCCTTTCATTCCTAACACATTACCCAGTCCATATCAGTATAGATATCCAGTATGATATTTTTTTTTCCATTGAGGTCTGCCGTATTTTTAAGGTGTTCCTTAAATTTGTTGAGCAGCATATTTAAAGCATGAATTAACACTGATAGCATATATTTTGGGTGGTAGATGTGACAGTGTGTGGCTCAGTGGGCTGAGCCTGTGATCAGGGGGCAGCTGGTCTGAGTCCCAGCCTCAGCGGGACAGTCGCATGTGGGCAAGGCCCTTAGCCCCCAGCTCCATGGATGCTGATACAGGTGGCTGTGCTCTTGCTGTCACACTTGATCTCACCTACCTGTGTGTCATGGAGAGTAAGATGGGGTAGGCAGAAGGAGAATTTCCTCATTGTTACCAAAGTGTTGTATTATTATGTGTACATTAGTTCTGTGTACCACTGGAGAATGACTACATTTTATGCATTCCATCAACCCTCCCATAAACACACACACGCACGCACACACATGCACACACACACACACACACATTGGTGTACCTATCTAAATGGGGATTGTCCATTCATTTCAATGGGCAAAACCCTAATCCCAATCACGACACCCTTAACCCCCACCCAGCCCTAACCTTAAGTAAACAATCCAAATACAAGACTTTTGGAATTTTTACTTTTTTGATTGCATTTACAGATTTTTTATAAAACTGAGGTTATCTAAATGGGAACCTCAAAAGATGTCCACAAAAGTAGGAGAATTTCAGTTTTTAGTACACTTTGTAAATCCACACACACACACACACACACACACACACACACACACACACACACACATACACACATCATTTCCCCTCCCCAACACTGAATATGGTTGCTGTGACAGCCCCATTTGACTTGACTTCACTTGAAAACAAAAGCAGAGAAAAGTAGACAAAGGTGAGACTTCTCTTTATATCACTCTGAGATTCAGCGGCTCTGATGTGATGGAGGCTTGGCTGACCAGTAGGGGGCAGTACAGAGAGAATAAGTGAGGTCTGGATACTGTGAATCCTTGTGGTGTGCTAAGCTGTTGTGGCCTGGAATAACCTGGAAAATTTTATATACATACATAGTAGTTGGAAATGATGAGGTTTTTCTTCTGCTCATCCAGGGAGCAGGGATCACTGGATGGCAACTGGGACAGACATGATAGTGAGGAGATATATTTATGCCTTGGATCTGCATGTGCTGGACAGCCAGATTGAAGAGCTGGAAGTGTCCAGTTGTTAGAGCAGGTGTGCTGCATCATTGGAGATTTTACACTTCCCAGTGTAGTTTATAGTGGTGTGTAATTTTCCATTAGAATGTTTATCATAGTAAGTGGTGCAGATGTTACTGCATGTTTTGGAAGAAGTTACAGAAAAGAAAAACATTTCCTTAAGGAACTTGAGACTGTTGTTTTATTATAATTCAGCTGGATTGATAAACCAGAGGGAAGACTTGAGATGATTCTCATAAACTGTTTATAGGATCCCACATAACTCTCCCGCCTTGTATGAGCCATGAACTGTTCGTCTCAGTCTCTTCCTGTTCCTTGTGTTCCCAAGGGGGTTAAACAACTTTTTTTTTCGATTGGCCAGGTGCAATAACTTTCTCAGACCCCGAGCAGTAGATAATCTACTTTCTGTGTTGTTCTTTCGATATGTTTTTACTAAATCCATCCAACGGAAACTGTCATCAGCATCATTGTCTGGAAATTCATTTACATTTACATCAGACAGGAACGTAAACAACATTAGGGTAGCAAATGTGTCTACTGGTGACACTGGGAAAATGTTTATCACCAGTCCAGAAAATAAATGTCCTGCGTGATAATATAAGTTCCATTGTGATGTCATTTTTTTTTGTCACATGCTACCGTGTTTTTATGAAAATAGGGACTTCAGATTCAAAATTTCAATGTTGTATGCAAGAGTGTAGGTTTGGGTCTGGATGGTTCCAGTACTGTGGGAGTACCGTGTGCTTTGTGGTTTTGCTGGGGGGTGTTTGGGTCGTTTTGGTTGTTATCAGTGTAGAATTCACACCTACAGGATTGGTCATATGCCCAGTAAGCAGTGACTCACTCTATACAATAAACGTCATAATCAGCACATGCTTCCGGTCAAAAGTAAAAGCAAATGAAACACAAAGCAAAAATTAAGGCGCTTCAATAGGACAATAAATTTAAGTACAACTGACAATATGTAAGCACTAAATAACATGAATGTTTTGTTTGAGGTGTAAACACCAGTATTCACTGAGCGTTGTGGTTCACAGTTAAAAGATCGACACTGTTCTCTATCCTCAGTCTTCTGGCTCTGTAAAGTTTTATTGTTGCATGTGTTGAACAGCAAAATTCTGATGCCACCGTGGCAGGGTGGGGGGGACGGCGCATGGGGTGGGGGGGACGGCGCAGAAGTGCAGTAAAAGGAAAGAGTGCAGAATAATAATTAATGAACGATAAATAAAAGCATAAATATGTGGTGTAGAGCAGGGTGAGAGCTTGTCAGCTTGCGACATTTCGTTAAGCAAGGGGACCTTAACGATCCTTTGAACCAGGAGCTTAAAATTCCACGTGAGAACTTTTCGAGACATGGAATTGCTCTGCTATCCTCCACCTACTCTACGGCCATTAAGCCGTCAGGATGTGACAGACGCAGTCTTCTAAGGACATGCAGACTTCAGAACGCATCCAGGCTGCATTAATGTCTCCTGACGTCGCTGAAGGAGCCGGTCGGACCCAGTCCGACGGAAAACAGCAGAAGTCGTTCGCTGTCACAGCTGCTCCGTTGGAAGCCTCGTATAATATTTTTAGCCTGGATATGCTTCCACACAAATGAGCTTGACGCACGATGACAGAAACCCACTGATTTGTGCCTGATTTTAAATTTTATTTATTTATTTTTTACAAGGCCTCTTGCGTTTTCCTCCACATGTCCACTGTAATAACATATTTCCAAACCTGACATTTAATCCATGCAAGCAAATTACCAGAGAGCCCACCTGGTCTTACTGAGGCATATTTATAGATCAGGGAAGTGTGACACATGAAGGTAATAGATCACACTTACACTGGTGTGTAGCAATGAATAGTTATTCATTTGATAATAGTCAAATTTGTACTCTGTGTGTGTGTGTGTGTGTGTTTTTGTTGGGAGAGGGGCTTATGTATTATTACATTGTGGGGACCAAATGCCATTAAAGACAAAATGTCCCCACAATGTGATTAAATCTGCTATTTTGACATTGTGTAGCTTATATTTTCAGCCCCACAAGTGGAATCTCAGTCATATAAAAATGTGTGACTGTAATCAAATAGCTAAAAATGCCCTAAGTCTTGTATTTTGTATGGTTACTTGTGCTTAAGATTAGGGCTGGGTAGGGGTTCAGGTCATCATGTTGGGATCAGGGTTATGTCCATAGAAATAAATGGATGGTCCCCACATAGATGTGAATACAAACATGTGTGTGTGTGTGTGTTTATTTTTCGCATAATACTATCACTGAAGGCTCAGCAGTATGTTTCATGTGGTCTGTTCCATGTTATCAAAATAAGGATCCTCAATGCGGAAGGTGCAGTTGGTCGGTGAGATATCTTTTAGGGATTTGACTAAAATTAATATTCATGTTTTGTTACAATTGAATAAGGCAGGACTATCTTGGGACATAAGCTTAACTGCAGATATTCTGGGGGGAAAATGCAATGGCAGCCATGTCCCCAGGACCCCAGGGCTCCCCCCAAAAGAGGCGGGACTGCAGCAAAGCCTCACCTTGCATCAGATCCAGGAGGGATTAAAGTTCCCCAGAGTGAGCCCCCCCGCGTTTGGTTGGCTCGCCATAGGGCTGCAAGCTGCTGCTTCCAAAGACGAGGCTTCCAGGGACCAGCGGGAGTAAACAAGCCAAGCCGGGCTGTCGGAAGGTGCAGCACCGGGGGCGGGGCGGGTGGGATGGGCGTGGATCCTGCCCTTAGAGCAAGGCAGTAAAGTGGATCGATACATCGCACTGCCATGAATCAGGGCACACCGTTACCCTTTGACGGCTCAACACGGGCCAGTTGTCAGTACGGCTTCGCTGCGGGCCGTGGTCAGTACCTGCTGGAGCGTGCAGTCGTGGGCTAGGGGGGAGATGGGGAGGGAGCGGGTAAGACGGGCGGGAGAGCGAGGAAGACGGGGAAGTGGTGGGGGGCTGGGGTGAATCTCGCTCCCCGTCTGCCGCTGGATGAACCTGAGTTGTACTGACAGGTGATGGAGCCCAAGTCAGAGTCCGGAATCTGGCCCCGGGGCTCCGAGGCGAGCTGCTGATGGCGTCGCCGCGCTCCAACATCTCCGCGAGTCTCCCAGCGGCTCAGATAGATACACTCCAGAAGTCCCATATGATTTATACTGTCAGGTGTGTATCTATACAGCTTAAAACGAAAAGCCATTACGCACCAAACTGATTTCCACTTTATGTCCATATTGGCATGAGAGAGAAATTCAGCCTATGTGAAAATGTATTCAAAGTATTTATTGAAAAATATTTTAAAATACATGTTACACTTCAGTTGGCATAATGTTGACACCACTGTCTTCAAAAACAGAATACATTTTTTGGTCCTTAATTTTGCATTTGCATGTATAAGTAGAGTTAAAACACTTCTACTAATCCATCTCTACATGCTGTAAAATACAATATCACCCCCTCGTAAGAATGACTCCAGAAAAAGACTCAATATAAGCCACATAAAATGGAAAGGCTCTCGCTGGAATTGAAGGATATGTAGCTGATCTGAAATGATCTTTCGCTCTGATGGCAAAAGTGAAATGAATGCGTTTCTATAGCCATCCTTAAGTAGCTATCTCTTTTTTTTCCATGAAAAGCAAACAGCAGTGCTGCCCTCTGGAGGTGATGTGTGACAGTGCGATGGGC
Source organism: Cyphomyrus plagiostoma (assembly GCA_019775915.2). Lineage (NCBI taxonomy): Eukaryota > Metazoa > Chordata > Actinopteri > Osteoglossiformes > Mormyridae > Cyphomyrus > Cyphomyrus plagiostoma. The sequence continues at coordinate 2,654,277 of JABFEA020000017.1, read as the reverse complement.
AGGCGCGATGGCACCGTGGAACAGGAATTGATCCACAAGAAGTGAGCTGGCACAGAAACTGAAGTCTGCCCCCCCCCCATAATGCGATCACCAACTGAGCTCCATAATCACCATGGCTGGAAATGTGTGAGTGATGCCAAGCTGCATTCGCAAGTAAGGCTTTAAGACCACTTTTATATACGGCACATATGTTTTGATGTTGTATCCTTGTACTTATTACATAACACATCAACATACAAATAATATAGATTAACGTAAGAGATGCATATTCGTAATTAGAGTATTGTTGTGTTCCTGACCTATATGGACTAATAAGATGGATCTAGGGGCCTCAAAATATGGCATCTGGTCTCCTAAGTTATTGTACTGCAGGATTATGTATTTCGTGTCTGATAGTCTAAGCATGCACCTCCTCCGGTGACAAGGTAGAAAAGTATCGGTGAAAAGAGTCAGTGAGTGCGCATTAGAAGATCTTTAATGGCCACCAGCTGTCGCATCTAACCTGTATCATCTTAACCAAGGGAAAGGACCTGCCGAAGAATGTGCTCTTTGGAAATGTTTAGTGCCCCCTGTTGGGCCATCAGTGGCACTTCCAGCCAGAAATTTTGTTTATTTGCATAGGTCTTCCATGCAAAAGCGAAAGGAACTCGGATTTGCATAGTTTTGGGTGTCAGATGTTGAACGACATGACTTCAGGAGTTGTGAAGAGAAGGTACGAGGTCAGAGGTCACCGGCAAATAACCTGGGCAGGTTTTCTGCCGTTTGCAGATTCACAGTTAAAAAACATCCGCACATAACTATTTATTCTGCTGAATTATTTTATATTTCAGAGTAAATATCTGTAAAATGTTAAAATAAGTAGCACATACGACAGCGGTGAGTCATCAATCCAGAGCGAAAGACCTCAAAGTTTCCCCCATTATGCATGGAAGTAAGAATGAGATGTCTCTCCACAGAGTGACTGACAAGAAAAATAAACCCAGGAGCCTTTATTCTGTCGAGATATTCTAGCGCGCCAACCCTGCGCTTGTAGAACGGAGAAAGGCAGACTCTTGCTTTGACTCGCTGGGCATTAGATTCGGCAGGACAGCGATCATCTCCTATGCATGTGTTCATGAATCCCTTTCAAAGTAAAAGTCAAGGTCAGGTGGGCCCTCAGTCTTTCCCCATTTAAAAGGCGGGGGACGGATTTCTGTGTGGAAGCTTTATATCATAACAGCTAATTCTGCTTCTGCTTGAAATAAATTTAAATAAAACTGCTACTTTTTCTGTTGACTTTTTACTGCCACCTGTATAAATGAATCACATTTTAAACTTGAAAGCTTTTGAAGGGCTTCTGCAGAGATCTTGGCAAGCTAATAGCATTTCTGCTGAGAGAATGGCTTCTGACAATATAGGCAAGCACCAGTCAACTGAATTAATATAGCTAGTTAAATTCCATGTCCCTACTATATAATATGATACTATATTTTATATGCATCCATTTGAAATAAATGGACTAGTAATCATTTTCACACATGAAAATCTTTTTGGTGCAGCATTTTATTTAAGTAATGTGAGGCCAAAGAAAGTGGTACTCCATCCATCTTACATAACTAATTAGAGCAGAGGTGGGGCATGAAGGAATTGTGGGGGGCAGACCTGTGTGTGTGGGGGTGAGATGGGGGCAGATCTATTTTGGCGCAATCTTCAAAAATATTAAAAATAACGTGAACACAGTATGTGCCTGTTTGCACGATATGACGCTAGCAACAGATTAATATCATTGAAATGTGTGACATAGACAGGCACCATGTGAAATGAGTGACATAGACAGGCACCATGTGAAATGAGTGATATAGACAGGCACCATGCATTGAATACATTGAACTGTTCTGACTAGTAACACAATGAAAGTTTCCGGTGGGGAAGCTACTAAGCAAATGCTGACAGACTTAAAGGAACCAAGGAGAAAAATCTAGCTGCTGTTACTGTTATGAGAAAATGTGAGAGCAAAGCAACATCTAAAACGAGTAGAAACATAATGTTTAAACGATAAATATTCTCTATTTGCCCAAGTGCATCCGCAATGGAATGCTTTGTGGTGCTGACCCCATCTTACTCTCCATAGCTTTGGGGGGGGGGACAGCATCCCCAAATCTGGTTCTTAACAGCCACCCTCAAGGGCCCACAGACATGTGCCTTTTCTTCCAAGTCAGGCACTCAAACCAACAACCTTCTGATCACAGACACAGAGACTTAGCTTGCAGAGCCACCCACTGCCCTGTGTGTGTTTGTGTGTGTGTGTGTGTGGGGAGGGGGGTGTAATTCAGAGATACTAGTTTGCATGTTTTCAGACTGACAGAGAACACTGGATGGAATCACAAGGAGACCAGGTGAACTCTACAAAGAGCTAGTGCCAAGACTCAAACCCACAATCCTGTAGCCACCAGGGTTGACGGTTAATTACAGACCCACCATGACACCCAAGACTGACAAAAATCCTTACCTGTAACAACAGGCAGAATAATGGCCTGTACTATGATGGACTGATATATTTTCATGTAAAATTTTGTCAGAGAATGTCTATGAATACCCGAAATGACTAAATTCTCATTAGAACATAGTTAGCATTAAGTGTTTTGAAGTGACTTCCACAAAGTCTGGGCGTACCCTTCTGCAGGGGCCGGACATCTACTGATGATGTCATCCTACCACCATTTTGCTGATGATGTCATCCTACTGCCATTTTGCCGATGATGTCATCCTACCGCCGTTTTACTAATGATGTTATCCTACTGCCATATTGCTGATGATGCAGCGGCCGGTTGGGTGAGCGTGGGACTACACTCATGCTCTCCGGGGGTCTCTATCAGGATGTTTTGCAAAAGACCCTTCAATGAGTCCAGAAGCATACTGAACGGCATATTAATCCAGACCCAGTCAATAATGCACCTTATGAAACCAATATGTTTAGTAAAATGGTATAATGTGGTTTGAAGTTGAAACAGACGATGCCTGGGGGGGGGGGGGGGGGGGGGGGGGGGGGGGGGGGGGGGGGGGGGGGGGGGGGGAGGGGGGGGGGGGGGGGGGGGG
>JABFEA020000017.1:2629955-2644623 GCA_019775915.2 Cyphomyrus plagiostoma | reverse complement strand
GGGGGTCCGGAGCCTATCCCGGAGGCAACGGGCACGAGGCAGGGAACAACCCTGGATGGGGGGCCAGCCCATCGCAGAACGTTTTTTTTCCTTCTTTTTTTTCCCCAAAGTGACAGACAATTTTAAAAAAAGCAAAATAAACAAGCAATTGGGAATTAAGGGTCTGACTCAGGGACCTAATCGTAAAGTCCCCCTGCCAGTCAGGGGATTTGAACCAACAACCATCATCATAGGTTTCCTAACCCACTGAGCCATCCAATCACAGGTTTGTTAGTTTGTTAGTTGCTTCAAAGTAAAAGTCCCTTCTCATGCAACATTTTTGTTATTTTGTCCACCCTCTATTTATGCAATCTTATGCAAAGTAGTATCTTGGCCAAGAGGTACTAAGGCTTTTACTTAATAGTGGCATCTTACCGTAGGACTTCTGTAGCCACTTGGGTTTATTGTTGAACACAATGAAAATGTAGTAAGCCGGAATTCCAGTCAGGCTAATCACCAGGCCGATCCCGGTGTTGAACGGGTCCGAGTAGAGAGAGAAGAAGACCATGAAGAAGCAGGTGAAAGAGAAGACAGCCGGGATAAACAAAGGCACCTGGAGGGAAGGAGGGAAGGAAGGAGCGCGACGATAAGCGAGTGACATTTCCTAATCATCATTTGTATTCATCACACTGATAATGTAACAGAATGCGTCAGGATGCGCTAAGTTTGATTGTCATAGATACGCTTATATGGCCTTATCTGAATTCTCAGATTTTTATGCTCTCCCACAGACAACTGTAGGGTTCGGACAATTGTTTTTAAGCCCTTTGGACAGAATGGAACTTGTTTTAACTGCATCTGGCGAATAAACATGGATTGTAATTAACATTAATATTGGGGAATCACTGTTTCTGCATGCAAATGTGACTGTTAACAAGTCTCTGCACTTCACAGCATTTTATCTGTAACCTGCTGTGGAATAATAACAGGCTGCAACACCAAAAAAAAAAAAAACACCTATAAAATGTTAATATAAATACACTATAAAACTTTAATTCTCTTTAAATCTCCAAACACAATTATCACTTGATCGTTTTTTAAATTATTTTTTAGCAAAGATATGTAAATGCAGCTAGTCCCTTGAAGAGAAACAGACTATAAAGGTAATTACATTTTTTTTGGGCTATTTCTTGTGTGTGTGTGTGTGCGCGTGTGTATATGTATATGTGTGTGTATGTATATGTGTGTGTGCGTGCGTGTGTATGTATGTATGTATATGTGTGTGTGTATGTATATATGTGTGTGTGTGTAATCCCCTCCCCCCAACAAGATTTGACTAGAAAACTCAATGCCAAACGTGTTGAAATAACCATGAGGTAAACCTCCTCAGCAAAACCTCCGGGAACAGTAATTACAGGCTGTCAGAAGGCATTATATTTGCAAATGCCGTTACCTACTGACAGTGATGTTAAACGACTGTTTAGATCTCCTCTAAAAATAATCCTAAAGTAAAGTGACTCTAATTATCTTCTCAGGATTTCAGGGTCGCCGCCGAGTGTTACCTTAAAGGGACGGTGCATTTCTGGCCGTTTATATCTGAGGTAAATCAGTCCTAGGACAGCGACCCCTATGAAGAGCCAACGCATGAAACTCATGAAGTTGAGCAGACTGTAGATGTCCCCTGAAAACAGGATCAGTATCGTCAATGGATACTGCAAAGGAAAGAGCGCAGAAAATGAGTGAGAGACAGCTTTTAGCGGTCAGAGCAGTCATTTAGCGTGTGTTACCTTCCGGTGGTTAGCTAATGTCACATGTGTTAGCTTAGCATTTAGTGTTAGCAACGACACCTACTGTTTACAGTTAAGTGACTATGAGAAACCAGAAAACAAAGGCAGGCGTTCAGTGAGAGGCCAGCTTATTAGTAATTATATCTCTATGCAGGGGTGCGGATAGAGATTTGGGCCCCATGAGAGCATGTTACATCAGGGCCCCAACCCAGATCACCCTTGAAATCATCCTAACTTTACCCCCGCACCCCTTTAGCAGCAGTGTAGGAATTTGCATTACGTAGCACTTTTCTTTGCTTTTAAAACCTCATAAAGGTTCGATGCCATTTCGTCCTCACCAGAATTAACACAGCAGGAATCGGGGTGTGCCGGCGGACATGGATCATGGAGAGGATTTCTGGGAGCTGACCTTCTCGAGAAGCCACATAGAACATCCTAAAGGAACAAAACCAGGCGCAAAGAACATAGATGAGTAAAGCTGCAAGTGAGCTGCAAGTCCCTCGTGGGAACAGAGAATCGTGAACTGCCCATGGAAATGTGATCCACACCATGGGTATTGTGGCAGGCAGCGGATGGATTGATGGATGGATGGAATAATGGATGAGAAAGAATTCAGTTAGTAAAAAACTGACTTGCTTTCCACAGCCTAGATTTAATCCATAGGTGACACTTTAGCTACAAATAACAAATTTATAAAGGGTATTTATGGTTCATAATCAATATTATTGGTGAGCTGTCAAATCAAATCAAATTTCTTAATCAGATTCACAACAGAACAGCATACAGTGGTAGATGTTGGCAATGAAATTACTTTCCCTGAGAGCTACCTGTAATAAGTAATATATAATAAGTAAAAACAGTAAAATAGTAATTAAAAATAATAAACTGGAAAAAACGTTTTAGGAGGAAGCTAAAGAAGACATTAAATATAATGATAAACAAATCTGCAGTTGAGTAGCTATTGAGGTGTGTTACATTGTCTGTGGGAAACATTTTCTGCATAGCTGTAGTACTGCACTCGTTAGAATATCCACACCCAGATCTATCCAGTTTCTATACCTCCTTCTGCTATTCAGGGACACAAGCTGTTGTTGGCTCAAGGCCAGGAATAACCCCAGGATGGGGTGGAGGGGGTGGCAGAGGAAAGCCCATGATGACAAAGGGAGAACATGCAAACTCCACACACGTGGAGCCATGGCAGGGAATGGACCGCAGCTCCCTAAGGAGCTGGGCGGCGGTACCGTGGCACTGTGCCACCATGCAGACTCTTATCATCCATAATGAATCAGTAGAATCTAAGTTCTAGGTGTAGTATGGTTAGAGCAATTAAATATCGACTCATTAAAGACTCTGCCCACCTTGAGATGGCAAACAGGCAACCGTTCATGGAGCCAAGGCAGGACAGCGAGACGAAGACTGGGACAGCAACAGAGAAGCTGCCAAAAAGTTTCTCTGCAAAAGTCTGCAAACGAGTCAGAAGCAGAAGTCAGCCAGTGTCGGCCAAGGATCACTCACCTGTTACTTTTTCTTAATGCATATATCTTTATAAATTTGGTAACACTTTACTTAAAGCGGTCATCATAATGCTTTATAGATACCTTCATAATGCATAATAATGCATTCAAAAAGTATTATAAACATGGCTAAAACTAGTTAGAAAAAGGAATAACACATTATACCCATGTTTATTATGCATTATGAATGCTCTATGAATCTCTCATCTATAATACATTATAGATACCTTTATAATGCAGGATAGCATCCTTAATGCTTATACCGACCATTATAATGCTATAGTGCATTATAGATGGTATCTTCATAAAGCATTCATAATCAATAATAAACATGGCTACAATGTGTTTGGTAAATGTGTGTGTATAACACTTTATGACTTTATGGCTAGGGATGTGCCCATGTAATTAGAAAATTTCTGCTTTGAGTTCCCAGTCAGCGAGATACTCTGAGCAAGGTACTGCTCCCCAGATGCTGAAACAGCTGCCCCCTGCAATGTCACAATATTAAATATGGTTTACATCCAGAGGACACGCATAGTTGTTGTGCACTGTGTGTTATGGTGTGTTACCATTCACAGCCAATCCCTTTCCTCCTTTTATGAATGCATTATTAAGTTATCTATAACACATTATCACGGGGCAACACGTGGCTTAGTGGGCTGTGCCTGTGACCAGAAGGTCGCTAGTTCGAACCCAGCTTGAGCAAGGCCCATAACCCCCAGCTCCCTGGCCGCTGCTACGGGAGGCTGCCCTAATTCTTCCTTACAAAGAGCAAGTTGAGGGGGGTATAAAGAGAATTCCCCATGGGATCAATGGAGCACCAATTATTATACATGGGTGCTTTACGTAAAGTGCTACCATACATTTTTTGCATGTACTTTCATATTGTTCTTTTCTTTCTTTTTTTGTTTCTTCTGCATTATCACTGGAGGGGCTCACAATTTTTGATGGTCACTGAACAATGACAATAAACATATTCTATTCTATTTTATCGTACTCTACACTGCAAGATTCCTAGCTGAGTACGTACCACAGCTACGGCCTCTGATGCCAGAAGCTGCTCAGCGGACATCACCGTGTAGTAGGCCACGTTGATCAGCACGTAGCAGAAGGTGACGATCGTCATGGAGATGCATATGGCCAGAGGGACAGTTCTGAAGGGAGCAACTTGGCTTCAGTAACGCTGCTTAGGAAAGCCACTACACACAATGTGAGATTGTGGGACGATGCAAATATGTACCACAAAGGAATCTGACAATATTACTGGAAGGCTTTCAGACAAGGTCCCCTGAAAAGCACTGGAATCACTATACGTGCGTAAGCACTGTCTTGAATTTGACGTTATGAGCCAAAAGTCTAGGAAGTACAACCACAGACGGCCATTAAGCAAGGTCACTGTCTATGTCACATGATGTGTTTAGTCTACTGTAGGGCACATTTGATATAAAAATCAAATACTACAACAATTCTTTTTCGTCAGTGCCTATGTGAACATTGTATTAATTTGTACAGATTGTTGCCAGTCAATTGAAATGTCACGGCATTGGAGAATGCTCTGAAATAACAAAGCAATACAATCAAAGGCACAGAAATCAGAAAGAAACAGAAGGTCATGAGAAAATCAACAGGTTCCACGGGAGCTTGTAAAAGCAGATTAACCAGATTTACACTGACTAGCTAATTTTACGTTAATTGCATCAACACCAACACACACGTTTACTATGGAGTTAATAATTGAAAAATAACCTCACAGCCTGGTGGATTATATGAGAATATTAATGACCGAACTTCCCTTGTGGTGCAAAGAAAACGGCAGTGATTCTCTCGCTGTTTGGCCCTAATTCTACGTATCTCAAGCTTCCCAATTAAATATTAAAAAACAACAAAACGCAGTGCGTGCTGTAGCCTTTAGCTGCAGATGCTGATTATGAGTTGCCAGAGATGAGCCACTAAAACCATCTCTAGGAACGTGTGAGGAACAGTGTTACAGAGAGGACTGGGAAGCGGGTAAAGCAGAAAGCAGAAGAGATAAAGTGCTTTAAAAAGTCTTAATACATTAAGTTTCGGCAAAACAATTAGGAAAAAGAAGGTTCTTTTTCTACTGATATTTTAATAGCCTTTAAAATATCAGATTGTTTGTTCGAAGTGAAAACATACCTTTCAGGGTTTTCTACCTCCTCAGTAACGAAATTCAAATAAAACCTGCAGGGTAGAGAAGTACTATATCACCACGGCAACCCAGCTGCAGGACGGTTTGTGAAGACCGTCCAGCAGAGAGCAAGAGACATGCTCAGACTTTGTAAAAGAATAACAAACAAATATAAATAACTACACATTCTCAGTATGCCTTTAACTTACAATAAATATCAAACATCTTAAACGTTAAACCGAAAAACATAAAAATTCTACATATATAATTAGCAGGAACAGCATTGATTGGTTGCCATGTGAGTCATTTATTCGTTTCTGATTATGTATCAGTCTTTAGGCAGAAACGAGGCTGGAAAGGCGAAGGAGAAGAAAAATAGCAGGATGTGTCACCCACCATCCGGCGTATGCATACATCCCCGAGTAGAAGGCCAAGGGCAGACCCGACACTTGGACATTGTTGAAATCAAATGCATTCTCGAAGTTTTTCGTTTCACCTGCAGCAAGAAATGTCACACAGATGCATCATTTGGGAAGCAGGAAACAGCCTGCAAATAACATGCCTGCGATGTGTCACGGCGTGTTGATGTCTTCATGAAATTGGTAACCACGGCTTGGCAGCACCATACCTTTGAAGAGCTGGACCACCCCCGGGATGATGATTACGCCGATGGCGAGGAGTTTGCTTAACGTCAGAACATTCTGTACCCGTGCGGTCCAGCTCACGCTCAAACTGTTCAGGTACATCACTGTGGCTGTGTGAGAAAGGTGGAGGTAACATGCGATTTTACCCATGATGCACTGGACTGGTATACTCCACAAAAAAAGAGCAGTCACCTTAAATCATGTAAAAGTTCACTGTGATGCAAATTCTGCATGAAAATAAGTTTTACATTTTAATACCATTATCCAAAATGATCAAACAACAAAAACACTAAGCATAAACTATATAGTTATATGTAATAACCCCGAGTAATAAGGGGTGTGCCTACGTCTCGAGGGAGAATCATGTGACCACAGATTTGCCTGAGTTCTCTCTAAAGCGCATAAATCTTTGTTGTTTTTTTTTTCTGTTTGCCCCAGTAACCTTTAATAATCATAGCAGCGCCGTGCTCTGCAAATGCCTCCCGCCACTGAATTTCTGCATTTATAAGCAACTTCTTTGTTCTTTATGTGGATCCAGCGCCTTGTTGCCACTTTTATAATTAGCCTGACTGCTAGCCACCGAAGGGGTAAATTCGTAAATAACCATCAGTGTAGATTCCCCATATGACGGGACTGTGATCCCATGCTCACTGTATCCAAACCTCATCCGGTCTACACCTGTTCCTGCTTTTATTACGGAATATCCAAACATATCCCATTTCTGAATCTCGGTAAAAATCGATGCACTTGTACGTTTCTTAGCCCCAATTTGTTTTGCCCTGCATCCACCAAGCATATCAACAATTCTCACACTCCTCCATGACCTGGTAAAATCTGTTCCGAGTGAAACCACCTCGTATCGATGCCTTTATGACTAATCAGAGCAACTTCCATAAATCTTATCATGGGGAACCATTTATTTTTTTGTTGTAATTGGGTTATGTTTTTGCGATAACATCACACAAAGGGAAAAACAGCCCGCAGCTGTAATACACGCACATACAAGATAACTTTTTAAGCAAAGTAAAGTCATCTTTAAATATTTATCAGAAGCTGCAAGCAAAGTTCATCTATAGACTTAAACAAAATATGCGTGAGTTATGATGGAAAATAATATTCTGAGCGATTTTCCCTCTTTTTTTTTGTCTGTACAATTTGCGATTATATTGACAAATAATGCAGTCAGTTTTTATGCAAACGACAGAGTAAAGGCATGCATTTGATCATTCAGTTTGTTACTTATTTATTACATTAAAGATATTTTAAGCATATTTACATCAGCATTCCTTTAAAGGACGGAGGGACGTAAAAGGCGGATTACTTATGCCGATGGCCGTGGCGAGTTTCACCGCAGTTTCAGGGACCCCGCATGGCATGAATATCGGTTCCAGGATGTAGCGCCCAAATGCTAATGAGATCACAGCCAACCCCGCGGGCCTTTGGAGAAAACGGTATTAAAATCCACAGGGCTAATTTTACTCTCCGTGTTTTCTGAATTGCTGTTACAATATTAAAAAGGCATATCATATTTTTCCCGTGTCCCCCACCCCGTGACCCTGACTAAGATTAGAATATGGATGGATAGATAGATGGATGGATAGCACTATTTCAGTTTTTTTTTTTTTTTTTGCCATTAATATAAAATCCAATATTCCAGTTTTTACCGCTAATATAAATTGCACTATTCTGGTATTATGCACACATATGTGTTACTCACCTTATTGCAATCAAATCAGCCCAAAGCCTTATAAACGCTACTTGTGGACCGAAAGCTTCAAGTACGTAAGTGTAGTGACCGCCGGATTTCTTGATGCACGTGCCAAGTTCTGCGTAAGACAATGCTCCTGGGGAAACGATAGCGGGAAGTGAATCGATACCAGAACAAGGGCGCAGCGGTCAAACAAAAAACACATTTTTTTAAAATGGAGGCACACAATGAGTATTTTAAGTACAATGTCCATCACAAGTGCCAGAAGTTTTAATTATCTTCATTTCCGGAAGTCTAGTAGACAACTAGTTTGCTTTTACCAGATGATTTTAGCCAAAGTGACATGCATTTGAGGAATCAGGGTCAGACAGTCGCTGGAGCAGTTGGTGAAAAATGGCCTTGTTCCAGGACCTGACTTTGAAATCCCTTTGCCAACCTGGGGACTCGAACCACCACCCAAGGGGCTGCGATCTATCAGCCTGAGAAGCACACTGTGCCCCTAGAAGACGGTCCCTTCTGAGCCAAGGGCCATCAATGGTGCTCTGTTTTTGGGAGGACATGTTCCTGGCGTCAAAGGTTTTTTATTTTACATCTCACGGGCCTGAGAATTATGCCATTAACTTCAGAAATTGTTGCAGGCTAAAAAGGGGAATTTCCTTTACTAGGTTTTTAAGAGAAACTACCACTACACCTAAATTTCGCTGTCTGAGAAAAATGTCGTTCTACAAGTCATTACATAATCTGAAATGCGTACAAATAGATTCCTGCTCAGCTGTAAAAATAGGGGTATTAAATCTTTTCACTTTGCATAAATGTACAAGGACAGTATTATTAGACCACGATGTGTAGGAATTGTCCCAATTTTTTTTCTTTTTTATCATATTCTCAACATTCAAACTTGTTTTTTTTTTTTAATTGGGGAAAATACATATAGGAAAAAAATACTTCTAAAGATCTTACAGTGTAGACAGAGACATGTCTAATCTTCCTTGCCAAAGCTAGGGGACATAATACAAGGCATAAAACACTCATGCAGATAACCCCCCCGTTCAGTGAGGTTCCTCCATAGAAGGAAGTTGTGCTTCTGCAAAGGTTTAGTCCTGGAATCCCACACCAGGAGACTCGATTACTGCAGTTTGTCTTTGAAGTTACACAATTTACATTTATTAGCATTTATGTTCTTTAGCTGGTGCTTTTGTCCAAAGTGATGTTAGGTACATGTGAGGCAAATGGCTCATTACAAGCACATGTGCTGTCATGGAGTCCACAAGGAATTAGAGCAACTAGTCGGAGCTTCCAATGAAGGCCCAGGACAGTATATGCAGGACTGCAGAAGGAGCAACAGAACATCTATCAAACAAAACAAGAAACTAATAATACAACATTAAGATCATTCAGGGGACATGGAGAGATATCAGACTAGCAGAGACATAAATTCTTACACCTCCTAGTCAGAAGCAGTTTATTAAGCCTGGTCGGTAAGTAGTGGGACTAGCTCTTCAGCCCAGGACTTTGTCTTCATTCTGGGGGAACTTTGATGAATGATGTCACAGTTCATGTCTTACTTATAATATAAATACATTTATTACTGGCATTTCAAGAAGAAAATAAATAATAAATAGTATAGTGAACTGTTTAAGCTGTCTGACTTTTTCAGACCCCCCTAGTATTTTTCTATCGTCCATCGTTTGAGGAACTTACAGTGATTAGTAGCAAGTGATTAGCTGCACCATCTCCATAACCTAGCACTGTGCTCAAGCTGTCTCACAGATTTGCGTTTCACATATTGGTGCATTTCTCTGTGCAGAGCAGTCGTGGCTTATTGTGCATGTGCATGCGTGAGAACCCGCCAGGTAACATTCTGAAGCGTTGTTTTAGAATTTTAAGCATAAAAGTTTCTGAACTTGTTGAATTATTTTGTTTCTGATAGGCACAAAAGCTGAGCAGCCCCCCCCCCCCCCCCCAAGAACTCTCCCGATAATCTATATTATCTATATTATATATATCTCCCGATAATGACCACTCTGGGCCTGCTTGCTTATAAGAAATACTGAAAAGTCCAGAAATTTTCCATCCAGGTGCCAGCAGGACTTGTCAAGCCAGTGGTCAGTGCTGCCGAGATCCGTCACCCAAAACAGCCCCACGCTGGCGGGCTCTCCGGAAGCATGCCCCTGCAAAATCTCAGCCACGGTGCCCAGATGCGGGCCTAAGAGGCAGTGATCCCACCATGAGTGGAACCTGTGCTGGTTCATATTAAACCATCTGTGCATTTGTTTAGTATAAGGTCACTGTGAGTCATAATTAGCCAGTGATACCATTTTAATAACTGTATTTTCCCAAAGAGCGAATTGAAGCTAGACTTAATGTCTAAAAAAAAAAAACAGGCTCCTTCCTGTATTATAATTGTGCTTAGCAGACATACTTCCAAAGCATCGTTAATTAATTATTTGCTTTGCAGAGCAATAACTTATTATTTTTTTACACAGTTAGTGAGCTGGAAGGAACAGAAGTTTCTTTACTAAAAGCAGGTGGACTCAGTAGCCATGAACGCATCTCTGCAGAAGTCTGGTCACTAATCTTACAGTCCACTACTCCAAGGTCCTTTGCTCTTTGACTGAAAATATAACCCAGTCGTACCATTATACCACAAACATTATTTTCTTTCTCCCACACATTTAACTGAAAGATTTAAGGCCTCTAGACCTTCAATGTCAAAGTGAGCAGTCAACAGAAGGTACAGAACAGCATATCCATGTTTCCCATTCTCTTTCAAGGATACTTTCTGAAAGATAATTGTTGGTTGTCAGTATTGCAATGCTTCAGATGTTTTCAAGTGCAATGGTTACATTTCATGCACTCGTTCTTATGCAAAAAGACATGCACATTCAACACCCAAGGGTTGCCATCAGTATAAATCCATTATGTGTAAATTAACACCAGAATTTGTTAATAGCCACTGAGCTGTTTTACGGACAATAATTTTAGGGACAGTTTGAATACTAAAATTGGCAGAAAATACTGTTTGACTCACTCTTTGCCGCCTCTGTCCCAGCAGAGACACCATGTGTGAATTTTGTTTATAGTAGACGGTCAAACAAACTTTGGGGATATTTGCAACGTGGCATTTTGGTGTCTTGTAATTAGTGCCTCTCTGCTCAGCAAGCTCAGACAGGCATTTTATTGGCTTATGCCCCATTTACGGCATCCGAAAGCAACGCTCACTGACAGCTGCAATGATATCCAGGAGTTATCCTGTTGCTGATCAAAGTATCAGGTACTTACAGACATATTTTCTGCTCTTGACGTATTTTCGGACTCCAGAATGAAGGAAGCATAAATGAAATCATTTACCCAATTTTGTCTGTGTTTATGAATGAAGGGCGTGTTACGTCCATTACTAGGTAAGTTTATATTCTCTCAGAAAGATGCCAGATAGTCCTCATTAAACTTGAACCTAGTTTAAGTTTGTAATCAGCACTTCCATAATTACTAAACCGGGCCTCTTCGTACTTCAAACGCGACCCATAAACTTGAATCGTGTAGCTGCTCAAACACGTCTCATCCTCAAATGACGTCTCTAAGTGGACTTGCATCCGATGGCTTTCAATTATCCTCCGAAAACTGCACTTTCTATCAGGCAGTAGTTCCGGAGTTGTTCTTTAATGTTTATAAGGGAAGCAACACACACAATCTGATAACAGTCATGGGTGCAGTTTCCTTGCACACTCACCAACTTTATGTATTTATGAAGGTAATAAGTATTTACAGCACATGGCGAGGACCTTCCCTCTTAACACTGTCTGCTCACTGTGGTTTATTGAGTTCCACTTTTCCTGTTGCTCATGTTTTACATGTGGTTAATTTCACACTATGACATTTTTCTTATAAACACTTCCTCTATGTTTCTCATATCCCGTTTGTGCTTCAAAGGAACTCATTTTCTTTATAATAATCCACCTTCCATAAATTTCTAGTTTTGTCTCTCAAAAGTCATTGTCTGCACTTATACGATAATTAATTAAAACAGTCGCTTCAGTTCAGAATAATACATTCATTAAACAGTTTTTGCATATGACAGCTTTCAGCCAAATTCTGGCTACGGTGATTGAGGTAAATGTGGCCCGCTTACCGAAGAGTGATAAGACTCCACAGGCAGACCAGATGATTAAGGACATTCCAATGCTCCCAGAGTTCTTCAGGATTCCTTTGGGAGAGATGAAGATACCAGCTCCAATGATGGTCCCAATGATGATGGAGATCCCACGGAGGAGAGTAACTTTCTTTTTCAACACTACTTTGTCAGAAGGTGTAGAGGGGCTGCAGGGCTCAGGTGAATCGCTCCCTTTATTGGCATTTTTCCTGGGATCCACATCACTAATGGGGATCTTTTTAACTGAAAACGACTTCCTAGGCATGTTGATGCATGTATGATCCTGGCAGGCAGACACACTCTCAACAGGGATCCAAAGTAACTACTAAGCTGTGAAACTCTTTGCGACTTAATGCAAGTTGTGCCTATTGCAAATTCTCTCTCTCTCTCTCTCTCTCTCTCTCTCTCTCTCTCTCTCTCTCTCTCTCCCTCTCTCGCTCTCTCTCTCTCTCGCTCTCTATCTGCCGTGTCACCGTCATGCTCAGTTTGTGTGCCGGATGATGATGCAAAATTTCCAGATTTGCATCAGCCACACGAATGACGCGCTGTTACTCAGCGACTTTCCAGCGTGGGCGTTGCTGTCAGAGTGACAAAGGGAAACAGGAAGTCAGGGCCCGCCGTAAGCTCAGGAGCAAACAGGTGTTATTCTCAATGCGGGGTCACTTCTCTTCTAACTTCCACACAATTAAGCCTCGGGAGTTTCACCTGCTGTCCGCAGCCAATATGAAATACATTCCCACTTAACAAATACGTCAGGACAAAATTAATATTTACACTAAGCTTATCTCAGATTCATATAATGTAAAAACACTGACTGAGAAATACATGCCTATTTCTTTTTTACAGATATATATGCATACTTGTGTATCTGTGTGTGTGTTTATATATTCTAAATACATAAGATCTTATCTGCTGCTTGTCACAAGTTCCCTAACTAGGCCATCTGATGAATCCTGACAAACACGACACACTTTTTGCTGATTTGAATAGTAACCGACTTACTCGCTTGTTTTGTTTGGGAGTACAAATACAAAATGTGCATACTAAGCTGCATAAATACTTGTGAACTGTTTATATTTATCACTGTGCATTTGAATGAACTGAATTACATTGATGCCAAATAGCACCTTAATGCATGACAAATGACTACAATAGAAAAAAAACAGAAGAGCATATAACCTAGCCTGAGTGATACGCAGTGATAAACCTTAATGCTTCTAGAAGATTCCCTGGAATTTGGGTCTCTGACAGTATACATAGCTTCAATAAACACTTTATTTCGCCAAAGTTAAAGGAGCACTGTGTATTTTCCCATCAATCAGTGCCTCATATTTCAATGTCCGTGCTCAAAATATAATATTTTGACAAATGCAATTTATTGTGCTGTTTCATCGTTAAGTTTTTCTTATTTAAAACTGCATCCTTTGAAATCCATATGCTTAAGTGGAATAACGAAGCAGAATTCTGCCTCTGAAGCTCAAAAGCTACTTGGAAACCACATTCTTGTAAATAACAGGTTGGCGACTTCAATTTTGGACTTGGCGGGTAAGCAGGGTAACTTCTACAGAGATAACAATGGATATAGGGGCTGTGCAGTTCCTAAAGTAAGGAGATGAATTGATTGGGCTGATTTCGTGCGGTGAGTAAAATCTCTGTAAAGATCAGAGCTCTCTTGAAGGCGACACTCCCGCTGCTGGGGTGTTTGAGGAACCAAAGATGTGAAGATGAAATACAAGGCCCACATTCCCCCCGCCCCCCTCGCAGTGCCAAACAAAGCGGTTCGCATCTCACGGTGTTGGGCGCGTTACCCAGAATACAGATAACCTCTCATGCACCAAGGCCTGCTCACTGGAAAGTAGCAGCGACTTATACAGACTTCAACTGCATTTGCCCAAAACAAATTTTCGCCACGTATAGATTTTTATATAATAAATGCCAGTATAATGAATGATAGAACATTCATTATGCATCCTAATGGAGACAGACTTTCCCCAGTGTTTGCAGCCAGAATATTCTGTTGCTGACTGAAGATTTAAAGGCCGGCTTTCGGAAATGCAGCACATCCCATCATTTAAGAGGCTGATGACTACAGTAACCTAATTGCTTAAGGCAGCAACAGAGTTCAGGCCAATTTCTGATGGTAATAGCAGAACACCTACAGAATTATTTGCTTCTCTGATGGGAGTCATAATAACAGCAGACAAACTGGTACGGAGCGCTTACAACAGACATTGTTGTTTTCTTTATTTCTCTGTTTGCTGTTCATAGATGTGTTTATATATGTGTGTTTCTTCATTTCATTTAATCTGATTTAAACAGTGAAAATTATTGAATCAACGATGCAACCTAGAGTCATCGGTTAAAAGTGCAGGTGGAAGAAAGGCCAGTATACACACAGTAAATACACGTTTCTATTTTATTTTTTTTTTTGTTATTTTTCGGACCTGTCATATTTAATGAATTGTCTGCCAAGTTTGCATCATTTAAATTAACATCATTTTGTGTATGCTTACTATGGAGTATTAGAAATACATTTTAGGGAAATCATTTTATGCTTTAAGTTGACGAAGTACATATATTTACATTCTGACAATGCCTTTGGGTCATGCCAGTATCTGTATGCACATTCAATGAACAGGCTATTACGAAACAGATAAGCATGTGAGCAGTGTGATAACCAAGTGTACAGTTTACACGCTAATATCCCAAATGCTCAGACAGCTGTCTCTATATAAAG
>JABFEA020000017.1:2605672-2622976 GCA_019775915.2 Cyphomyrus plagiostoma | reverse complement strand
CCCCCCCCCCCCCCCCCCCCCCCCCCCCCCCCCCCCCCCCCCCCCCCCCCCCCCCCCCCTTGGGTCAGGTGGTGGGTGAGGCAAAGCGCCACACTAGTGGATGCTCTCTGACCAGACCTGACTCTGTCTTTGCAGATATTATACTCAGTCCTGAACACTATTTTCTAGAGGTACGATCTCCACATCGACTATAGCTTGTGAATCCAGGGCTCCTGCCTCCATGACTCCTAATATTTCTTCTCTGGTCTAAGGTATCATACACCAGTCTAAAGCCCTCAGACCGATCACTGGAGCTGCACCTCTTCACTTCCACTCCAGTCTCTGCTCTGATCATCAATCCAGCCTCTCAGCCTTTCAGAGAGCTGCGCATTGGCCACCCACAGCTAAGACTTAATGACGTTCCAGAGCTCCTCTGTACCCTGACTGTCTTCAGGCACGACGCTGGGCAGCTGGGGAATAGTGGCATAACTCAGAGAGCTCTGCCTGTCCCAGTTTAGGATGTGATGTGCCTGCTTTGGAAGTCTAGCTTGGCAAAGGGCTCTCTGCATAATTATTTATGCCACACTGCAAGCTGACACATGACAGCAGATTACAACCCTCATGCTCAGATTTCACAGGTCCCCCCCCAAATGAGCTAAATTGAAATATCACCAGTGTGTCTATTAGGCAAGCAGCATGACGTCGTATTACTTTTAAAAGCATATGTGAAACTTGCTGACTATTTTTATGCATTAAGCAACTTGTTATCAGTTAGCAAAGCCTTCTACAATCATTTGGAAAAACTCTGTATTAAGAGCCAGTAACTCTTAACATTAACCTTTAATTCAGGATTGGCTGCTAAAGCAATGGTAGGCTAATGCTAATTGTTTCTTTCGCTCCCTCGCCCCTCGGCGTGTTTTTCACATAAACTGGACCAGGTTAAATGGCTTCCGGTCGGGTGTCATCCTGGTACATGATTAAAGATTCTGGAAAGCGAATGTAGGAAATTGCCTCAAAAAGTCTCTTATTGGTTCTACTGCTGCATCACATGGCTAAAAGTATTTCAAAACTTTCAAAAGCCACTAAGGCAGTGTATTTTAGTCTTGATTTATAAAAAGTCTTGCCTGGCTAACGATAACAATAAGTACTTTATTGATCCCCATGGGGAAATTCTTGTTACATCTCCCCCAACTTGCTGTCTGTGGGTGTGAGCGTGCTGGCTATGAAGGGCAGCCACCCATAACAGCAGCCAGGGAGCTGGGGGTTAAGGGTCTTGCTCCAGGACCTGCGGATGTGCTGAGGCTGGGTTTGAACTGGTGACCTTCCAAAAACAGGCACAGAGATTGAGCCTGTTGAGGCCAACACTTCTCCTGTAAGTATATGTACTGCTTACCTACATCATAGAGTCCATCTAAAGGACTGCATACTTCCCCAATTAAAGGCAATAAACGGGAGTGAGATCACATTGATTTAACCCCAGGGTTAATGTAGCTAATCCTTAATACATAAACACTATGTGTCTTAGAAGACTTAAAGTGACATGGTTCTATATCCTAAAGTCTTTTCACATCCATCTGTTGTGGTATATTACAAGCAACTCATTGCCTGCATTTTAAATCTCTCAATAAATCATAGTCGTATTTTGTGTTATTGCGGTTAATGCGTCCATTCCATCTTGTTATAAAAAGACAACACAGGAAGAGGGGAATTTACTGTGATCAAATATGTATTTTTAAAAGATACAAGAGAAAACGGGGATTAATTCCATTATCGACGGTTTTTTAGCCGACGTCCACGTATTTCTTAGGAGGACTGACCTTCATTTTATATTCAAAACATTTATTTTACATGAGCCAGTGTTGTGAATAAATTGCTGTGACGTTACCTTCACTCAGGGCCGTAAAGGGGGGAAATTTGGCACAAATCCAAGGGCCCCAGAGTGACATGGGCCCTAAAAAATTTGTAACATAATTGCACTGGTATGGGTTGGGCCCAATATAATACACTGTTATGGTGTCCAATCCCTTTAGCAGTATCCTTGCCTTGAATGGCTTTCCCCTGTTAAATCTAGCGATCAAACAATCTTCCATATCTCAAATAAAGGTGACTTGTTGTAAAATATGTCACTCATGCGAAACAATGATATAGAAAGGCAGCCAGGTGTGTCCAGATTAAAAAGCTATTTTCCCTGTGTTCAGGGAGGGGTTATGTGAGCTAGAGACTGTAAATCAAAAGTAAAATCATTATATGCCTCACAATGTATGATTAGAACAGTAAAAACTCAGTGTTTAATTTAAAATTCCTAGGGTTAACATTTCTATTTGGAACCATGAATATAGCTACATTTAATTGTAAATATTCTCATGTTGGACAACTAAATACTATACATGGGTTTCATACTTGGAGTCCACAAATTCAAACTGAGTTCCTTGGGGTGTATAACTTATACAAACCATTCGGCCTTTCTCATGTTTCTTCTGCGGTTTCTGAAAAGTGTAGTGCTTTGTTAGTTAAACCTGGTCACTGTAATTGGTCAGTGGTGATTTCAGCCTCATGTTCTGAATCAGGAATCGTTTACCTGTCTGTACGTGGACAAACATGTCTGTGGTTAAAAAAAAAAAACTATCAGCTACATTTTTGGATATCCTGTCTGTTGTGAAATTTTCATTTTGATGAAAATGTCCATCAGAATTTGCCATGATGCAAATCCCTGCCTGTGATCTTTAAGCCAATATCTTGTTGGTCTAGTTGGTATTACTAAAAAGAGATGGGAAATCGTTGAAACATTTCAGCCAGTACGCTAATAAGTAATCCAGAGGCATACCACGTTTTCATTATTATTCATTTCGTCCCACAGCTTTGTTTAAATGTTTTTAGGAAATTACAAATATAGCATGAAAATCCTTTTCCGTATTCAGTGCAGCATCCTAAGGTTTAGATATCCTGGGGTAGCTCCTCCCTGCATTAACATTCAATGAAATTATGCCTAAGCTGAAAAGTGTTAAGAGTATTTATTAAAAGTGTCAGGAAAAGGAAAATATGTTAGATGTTGCATTATCTATAGCATAGACCAATGGTTGAAAACATTATAACCAACCCCACATAAAGCGAATAATGTAGATCTTGTAAAAACAGTGTGCATGAAGGTCAGAGATATACTAGATGGTAAGCTAACATTCAGTACTCGTAATAGACGTGAGGAGAGCAGAAGAAATGGGCGGAGCAAAGAATTGAATAACTTTGATAAGGGCCAAATTGTTATGGCTAGACAATTGTGCGTCTCCAAAATGGCAAGGCTTGCGGGTCGCTCACGGTCAGTTGGGGTGAAGACCTACTGAGATGGATCTGAGGAGAGGGAAAACCAACTAGGTGTTGGGTGTTGAGTGGCCAAGACTCATTGAGGCAAGATATGAATGAAGGCCACCCTGTGTGGTACAGACCAACAGAAGGATTCCTGTGGCAGGAATCACAGATCATTTTAATGATGGTTATGAAAGTGATGTATCACAAAATACAAGGCATCAGGCTCTGCTGCTTTTGGGTGCTGCGTAGCTGCGGATCAAACTTGTTGGTCCAAAGCATCTCACAGAAGCCTGACAGGTACCCAGCTCTCCTCAGACCCTCGGTCGCTCTGTCCATATCCTCTGCATCCAACATGTCGACTATGAGTACAGAATCGGCAAGTCTTGGCCCAGACCTCGACACGCACCATTTTATACAAGAGAGCCAACATCGTCTGCTTCACGTGGGGATGGTCATAATGTTTTGGCTCATTGGTGCATGTTGCAGTACTGGAGTCCAAATACCGTAATCTGTACTTTATCAGTTATTTAATGTTGTTGCAAATTGTATTTTTTTTCACGTCATCTGCCAAACACTAATGATACAGATTTCCACAGTCGCCATGGTCATTAGCTTCTCTCATTCGCAACTGTTTGATTTTAAACATCAGCGGCAAGGTCATCATGAAAAACACTGTAGCACTTGATATGTGTCCATGGATGGGCATCTGGGGGGGGGGGGGTTCCAGTTAATTCCAATATGCTGAAACATGTATCAGTTTAAAATGCAAGCGCCTGTAAATAGACAGGGGAGGAATCCAGGAGAACGACAAATACCAAGACCGAATTAATTAGCATTGTGTTATGTGCATATTAATTCTGAATAGGGAACAGGGGCCAGCCTTCGTAAAATTAACCCGCGTACTCCCATAATAAATACCTCGATAAACTGGGGGCTTACAAAAGCATTCCTACAGATATACAAACACACATCTGTGAAACTTAATTTGAGTAATTGTTAGCCAGCCAGGATGAATGGGCGGGCGTCTGGTTCACACGGCAGCCTGTAGGTACGTAGACGTGGGCAGGCTAGACTGGGTCATTATGTTCCCACATCCCATTGATCTCTGTCCAGCTATTAGCATAGCCTCCATCTGCTGTATAGTGGAGTACTGCGCAGAGCCAGAAACCACGCTACCGTGGCAACGTAACGGATGGCCTTCGCAGTGTACCACTGGCGTGCTCTGGATTTTCATCCGGGCTGATTTGATTTTCAGCTGACTTTATAAATCTGACTTTCAGGTGTATGAGATAAAGGAGAGGAGGGTAACATAGGCTGGGGGGGGGCTATCATTTCTTTATTATTAACAGGAGACGTGCTGTTTTGTCGATTGGTAACATCTGTGTCTCGAGCACATGGCAGACGCCTCGGGGTCCCCGAGGGCCCAGAGCATCCCTTCCTTCCGAGGAAATGCTATTCTCTCTCAAGAAGAGTATCCAAGGATGCAATTAATAATTAACTGTTTATCCATTCTGGCCAAACGCAAGCTAGGGGAGCCAGGGACCCAGAGACTGAAATCCTGAGCCCAGGGCATCTAGAAGTATGTGAAGAGGCTCTAAAAATCATCAGGACTCAACAAGTGGAGCGATGGGCAATCAAGTCAAGCATGTTTATTTGTCATTTCAGCCATATACACTGTATACAGTGAAACGAAACAATATACAGTGAAACGAAACCCTGTTCCTCCAGGACCAAGGTGCACAGAAAGACAAAAGAACAGAAACATCCAGGATAACGTTCATGGACGTCATCAGTGGCACCAGCTTTCTGAAAAATATCCAAACTTTCAGTCTCCTTTTCATTTCATAGTTAGTCAGCAGACACTGAATTCCGAAGATGCATAAATTCTTGCAACTTCAACAGTGTAAAATGACAGAACTGTATTAGAAAGGCTTTTCTGGTAATTTTTTTTTTGCTTATAACAATGCGAGATTAAATTAGACGCCGGACATTTCTCAGCTTCCTGACCCTCCCGCATCTGCAAAACTATACCATCACTCCAAATGCCTTATCTATCCTGTCCCGTCACATCATTATAAAGCTAAATTGGTTCATAATAATCACCTTGAACAGAAAGCCAGCTCTTCCATAAGGGGTGGCGGATGGATGACATCCAAATAGCAAGATTCAAATTTAAATATCTGGAAGTATACGAAACTGCCAGCCTTCTCCTATGATTCCTAAGCATGGACACAGACAAATGCTTATTCTGTTACTTTGCAAAAAATATTATTTATCCATCATCAATTCACTTTTTTACTATGGCAACCACATGGATCTTCTCACTGGATGTCTGTTATAAATGGCTTTGCAAGATAAATACCATGATTAGCAATTTCATTGTCTACATGTTTATCAGATTTGATTCTGCCCATTTCCTGTGATTTAGTGTGATTTTATCGGTTTTAATTTTATGGTGACTCACACATATACACAGGGAGATCGGGGGCCTTAAGCACAGGCCAAAATCGCTCAAAACACAAACATTATGTAGACAGGAGAAGCTGCCGTATGCAGTAAGCAGAATGTCCGAGAGCAGAAGACTCATGCAAAAACATTTAAAACACAAGCGGATCCTCAGCAAAAATAATAATAAAAGAAACGAGCTTCAATGGGGCTTCGTAATTCTTCAGTTTACACACGCCCATCTTTCTATCATATTTCTGACATGCACACACACCACACGCACTCAGATTTGTACTCATATCTTTGTGGGGACCGTCCATTCATTTCTATGGGCATAACCCTGATCCCAGCATGACAACCTTAACTCCTGCCCAGCCCTAACCTTAACCATAAGTAACTCTTACCCAGCCCACACATTAACCATAAGTAACTCCTACCCAGCCCAAACCTTAACTATAAGTAACTCCTACCCACCCCACACATTAACCATAAGTAACTCCTACCCAGCCCATACCTTAACCATAAGTAACTCCTACCCAGCCCACACATTAACCATAAGTAACTCCTACCCAGCCCACACCTTAACGATAAATAACCCCTACCCAGCCCACACCTTAACCATAAGTAACTCCTACCCAGCCCACACCTTAACCATAAGTAACTCCTACCCAGCCCACAC
The DNA here is from genome assembly GCA_019775915.2 of Cyphomyrus plagiostoma. Classification (NCBI taxonomy): domain Eukaryota; kingdom Metazoa; phylum Chordata; class Actinopteri; order Osteoglossiformes; family Mormyridae; genus Cyphomyrus; species Cyphomyrus plagiostoma. The sequence continues at coordinate 2,616,570 of JABFEA020000017.1, read as the reverse complement.
CTTAACCATAAGCAACTCCTACCCTGGGCCACACCTTAACCATAAGCAACCAAACAAAGTACAAAAGACTTTTTGCGTTTTTAGTTTTATGATTTTAGTCATGGATTTTTATAAAAATGAGCTTCCCCTTTTTGGGTTTGAAAAAAAATGTTTTTTATCCCATTTTAGGGACATTTAGTCCCCACAATGTAATGTATACAAGGCCTCGCTATACACACATATATATACATACGTGCACAAGCACACACGCACACACACACACACAGAGTTGAGAGCACAGTCAGTCATGTGTCTGGCCCCCTAGGAGTGCTTTGAGGGTCAGGGGGCCCTTCACAAGGGCCCGACAGGCATGTGACTATTCAGCCAAAATTCTGATCAGCATTCATCTGATCAAAGGCAGAAGAGGTCTGACCCACTCAGCCACGCGCTGCCTTTGATAAACTTCTAAAATTCAGTTTAGTAAAGCACGACAAATCGAATGGCACAGAATTGCAGACCTGTTCTATATTCGTGGCTGTAAAATGCTCCGTCAATAAAATTCACAGACTGTAAAATTACACTCAATGAGGCAATTCTGGTCCCCTTGGAGAGAGCAGGGGATTATGGGTCAGGATTTGGGGAGAATTAATCACGCAGAAGTGAAAAGGGTAGGCTGACAAACTGTTTATGCAGAAGGTGACTCAAAGCAAGACTTTTGTCTAATTAATAATAGTGAATTATTATACTGAATATTATTTAACAGCATTTTAACATGCATTTTTAACTTAAAAGCATTTCATAAGTTGTGCAAAGTGCCATTTTGTAGCGGCAAAGTCATGCTGTAATACTTATAAATATGTAAAAATATGAAATACATGCAAATTTTTAAAATGTGGAAGTGCTTGATGTTTAACTCTGTTTATAAGTCAAAAATTCAGCAGCAAGTAAGTGAATTTCTTTACAGCTTTATTCTTGTCGAAGGTAAAGTACACCACTGACCCTAAAGCATAAAAAGTCACATGTGTTATTCTAAAACAAAATTTATTCCACTGGCTTTATTATTCGGAATAAATATGCATTTCTGGGTGAAATAAAAAGAATTGAGAAAGTTAGCCTTGGGCTTGCTTTTTAAGAGGCAAAAATGGAAAAAGATGGATAGAAAAACTAATTGGCAAAGTGTGAGGACTGAATATGAAATTCCCGGCATGAGCACATTATTCACAACAAACGCGGAGTGTCTAAAATATTTCAATTAGAGGCAGTATTTAGAAAACCCATTCCCTGTGTTCTGAATATGAATGTTGTCTAGGGAGGGATATGTATTCAGCATGGACAGAATATCAATAAATTGTCAACATTCCAGTGAAAATGACGCCAAAAGTCATGCAGCCTAAACTTGAGTGTTTTCATAACCTTGTTTAATGTGTCTTTTCCGTTTTGTCACAAAAAAAAGCAAAAGCATAATAATTACAAATGGTTTGCAGATTAAGGGAAAGATGAAGGCGCCTAAAATATCAGCCCTCACTAGCTGCCGATTTTTTTGTCATTGTCGTTCTTGTTGTTGCGGTTGTTTTTGAGTATATAGTACCGGCTATACATTTGGATCTGTTAAGCCTCCAACAAATGACATTGATCTCATGACCCGGCCACTGGTCCTAAACACAGCAGAAATGGTTTTGAAGGAGTTTGACCAGAGAGTGAACCAGCCAAAACCAGCCAATGAGTCCTCAGCATATACAGCCATGGAAGAGACAGCAGTACACAAGAATAAGATGAAGCAGGAGACACTGGGAACGACCAGAACCAGCCAGTTAAAGGGTGAAAGTGACTTTCCATTGCCAGAGATGATTGTTAATATGACAGATTCTGATGAATTGAAGGATGACATCAAGTGACCTTCAAAGGGAATGGAAAACACTAAGTGGTGTGAAGTTCACTGCTAGGACAGTGTGTATCAGGCTCCTAGAAGCAGGACTGAAGTCATATAAGGCAAGGAAGAAGCCCTTCACTGATGTGAGGAACCAAGCTGTAATTTGCCAAAAAAAATGTATTGTTCACAGACACACATGCATAAATTGAGAACTGAGTGAAACAAAAAGTCGTGCTGTGGTCTCTTAATTTTTTCCACAGCTGTATGTATGACTTGGAATAGCATCCCAGGAGGCCGCCTCATGACACTGGCATAGAGGGGGCAGCAGGGTCAGCCAGTCCCTGGGGCAACTGGGGTTAAGGGTCTTGCTCAAGGGACCAATGGTGGGATCACTCTGCCAACCCAGGGATTTGAATCGGCAACCTTGTGAGTCCCAACTCAGAGCTACCCCCCGTTATTTATTTTTTTGATTATTACTTTTTTGGCCGCATATGTTATAAAATCACATACGTATTAATTCCATATATGTCATTTTACAGTTTTAATATCTTTATAATTATACTAAATTGTAGAGAATAGTACAAATAAACCTTTCTGTGGGTAGGTGTGTCCAAACTTTTGACTGGTACTGTACATCATTACATGCATTATGCATTGATAAATCAGAACTTGGTCACTGACGTTTGCTGCACACGTGCAGGTTCCTGCATTCCGAGTGGAAAAACTCCCCGTACTCAGCCCACTCAGCGATATTTGTGTGTGTTTAATTCAGACAAATGACCCTGGCAGGGGGATTGTTTTAGCCACATTCATGTCTGCATAATATTCCGGTGAGCGCTTGGCATGCTACTGCCGCAGCAGTGAGGTGCATGACTGATGCAGCATCATTTCGGAGCACTGTGATGTATGAGTGCATTAGGGAGGCTGCCATTTTCACAAACGGCCCTTTCAAAACAAAAAAAGAAAAAAAAATACAAAGTGCCCACTCTCATCCATAAAACTGCAATCTGTCGCCTGGCAGGACGGAGGCGACGTTGGGATTATGGGACAGTGGGATAATGGGTAGTTCCGGAACTTTCTGCTCACCGCAATGAAGGGAGCGTCTTTCATGAGAGACTCTTCAGGCTCTGCTATACCCAGTAATGTCCCAACCAGATTTGTGACATTATTATAAGCCAGAGTGTAATTCTGCTGCAGGTGACCAGTCTTCACCGAATGGTACAGCTGATCCAGGCCAGAGCATACAAACCTGCTGATGTGTAGTAACAAGCTATGAGAATTCCTGCACAGTTACTGACTCGGATGAAGTTTCCAAATCCCTGGCTGTGGACGAGGTTCCCTGGCATCGTGGAACACCCCTCATCCTCATACAGGAACCATACAAAGGGAGCTGTTGCCCAACTGGACATACGGCTTTCAAGATACCAGATTACCACTCCTTGGGGGTGACATCTGGGGAAATCAGTATCACGGGCATCTGCCCTGAAGAAGATTTAATCCCTTGAGTTTCATCTCTCCCTCCATGTCTCCTGAAGCTATCTGGCCACATGTTGTCAGCGTTCACCGCATAGAAAACTGTGGGCCTTCCTGGAGCATATTCCCATGCTGAGAGAACTTTTAAATATGTGTGTAATGTGCATGTGCATGTGCATGTGCTGAAGGCTTAATTATGCAGATACTGCATGCAATGCAAAATATTAGGGAAAATCTCCCAACTGACAGCACTAACATCATTTAGTGAAATGGGTTTTTAAGGACCACTCTATCCTTCAGGACGTTATCTCTTTGATCGATCCTCTGGTTAATAATAAATGAAAACATCACCCATCCATCCATCTGTCTTCCAAATACTTGTCCAACACAGAGCCGTGCGATAGATGAAAACGCCTCGAAGAGAAATCCCGTTTCCTGTGGATGACTTTTTTTATACTGAGAAGAATAAAAAAAAAGTTGACTTAGATGGATCTGCATGTTAAGGAGGACATCTGTCTTCCAGCAAATCCATCTATGTTCTGACAAATCCAGATGTGAAAGAGATGGGCCAGGCGAGAAGCGGAAGATAAGCTAATTCGAACTCAAACTCTCAATGCCGTCCGAACGGAAAAACAGATTAGATGCATTCTGCATCGTCGCAGGTCTTGTTTATTTAGTGTCTTGTAGAACATGGTTTTTTGATAACGATTCAATTTAAACTTTTTGCAGTGTATAAATACGGAGTGCAGCTGTAGTGGTGCAGTAAGCCTGTACCCCGTTTTATAATCCCTGATTAATATTCAAAGACCCTGTCTCATGCCTCAAACTGAAATCTGCCACCGTTTTGAATGACTCCCCCCACTATTGTATTTTTTTCATTTCCTCTGTAATGACAGGGAAGGTTATATTTGAAAGAGACTTTTTCTGTTTTTGTTTACAAGACCGTGATATTCGTATGCCAGTGCCGTTTCCTGTCCACTCAGTATCCCCAAGTGTGGCGCCTTTGAAATTCAAATCCGGTTAATTTCGAAGGCTTTCATGCATACCAAATCCCCGAGCACTTTAGGCCGAATACAAAATGAGTGACATGACAGAGATTCGATTGTGTTAAATTCCATAACTCTCTGCTGTACACCCTCCTTCTCACATTTTTTTTTTTTTGCCGGTGTTAAGTGTCGTCCCTCGTTAACCGGGTGGATGGATTTGACCCTGAGGCCCCTCCCCATTTAAGATGGACCAGTAGGTGGATTTGGGTTAGAGGTCAGAGGGGTTGCGACCTTGGACAGTAGGCCCATGTGCGTTGGAGACCCACAACTCCAAACAGACACGCTCGGATTTACGGCGGGCAGGCAGCGTACGCTGTCCTGGATCTATCGCTGTAACAGTGTCAGGCAGCAGCCCCAGAACTGCGAATTGTACTTATTCCAGGAGCCAGTCATCAGGCACCCTATGTCGCTTCATGCTGCTTAATTGAAATAACTGTCATTAGTTACCATGATGATTTGCATGCTCGTCCGCCTTTCCTATGTCACTTCTGCTCCATAAATCGCAGCCAGGAGATTTTTACCATCTTCCTGAATCAGCATTAGGACCAGCTACACAAAAAAACAAAGCATAAATATTGCCTCTAGTCAGCAAGATTAAAAAAATAACCAATATGTATGTGTACTGGGGGTTGTGGTTTAAATATGGGGGAAATACTCGCCGTGGTAATGGGAATGCTCATTCACATCAAGAAAATGAACTCTGGAATTGTGGGTGTGACTCTTGCAAGGAATCGATCCGCTCGGAGCACTAAAAAGTGACTTTCCCAGACGATTGGATGCAAGGAGTAGAAACCCAGAGCTTGAGTTAATAAAACATCGGCTGCATATTCACTCCTCGGAAGCGGTGAAATGCACGTAATCCAAATGAAAATCTATACTACATAAGTACCTCTTTGCATGACTCTACCATTGAATTCCGAGTCACTTTTCTGAGGGACAATCAAGCAGGAGACTGAGTTTGTCGCCCTAAATAATTTGAAAGTCTCTCGTGCGATTTAAGCCGCGAACGACAGAAGCTATTGTTTATATTTCATTATTCAGGCTCAGCTCTTTTTTTAGAGTGCACTGTGATACAACAGGCATCCCACTGTCTTGTAATACTTTGTCCCCGACAGGCTTTAGACGTTTGAGTAGTTGGAGGGTACGACGCGAGTTGATGTCACTTCCCCCTGCAGACAGGAAAGCCATTACAGGAGACTCTCTGAAACATCATAGATTTTTGTGCACTGTGGGTGTGGCAAGTCTCGCCATTGGGGCAGAACAATGTGCCACACCCCCCTCTGGGCCAGTCGTTATTGTGTCATGTAGGTTGAGCGCCAGCCTATAGGGGGGCAGGAAGCTCAAGCTACCTTGAGCTGACTGGGCTAGCTGGGCTCGTTACAGTGGCAGGACATCGATTTCCCTCACTCTAGGGGTGTGCATTGCATTCCTGCCCCTATTCCACATGTATGGGGTTTGCGTGTTCACCACATATTTGCACAGGCGCTCATTACCAGCTTCCCTGTGCTTTCTGGGACAGGCACACTCTGCCCTTACACTAAATAAGGGACTATGAATCATGGATAAATGGATGGATAGTTCGTAACAAAGCCAGTGATTTATATTTCATGACACCTGCTAGCCATTCTCATAAAAGAGGTGAATCTCTGCTAATTAACCATTTAGCAAATGGTCCCATATATTTTGCCTTGTTCTGTGACACACAGACAGTGGTTATATTTACATCTGTTTTTCAGTTCCTCAACCTACATGCTTGTTTTTATTTTTGATTTCGCCAAATTTGTAAATGGGGGCCATAGTGTTGACTGAAACTCTTGATTGAAAGATAACAATGACCTCTTCTGGTTGTTTTCACATATTTGATTTTTTGACATTAGGACTTTCTGATTACATATTTTATATGTTGCTACTATCGGAATACCAAATTTACATAATATGCTGGTGTCACCTCGACCAACAAATTGTTGTGGATGCTAATTTGTTTCATAAAATGTTAGCAAAACATTTGCTATCTTATTTTACACTTAGAAGATCCTTTTATTCAAAGAAGGCAGAGTCAGATATTCCCTGGAACGACTGATGGTTAAAAGCCTTATTCAAGAGTCCAATGATCACGAACACAGAGGCCTCACTGTCTGAGCTACAAACAGCAGCATCTTTCAGGTTACATAAGTGCCCCATTTCATCCTTTTTCAATGCATTCTAAAGGAGCGACTGTCACACACAGGTTCACAACCTTCAGTTCCGGGTTCGACTCCCAAGTCGGGTGCAGCTCACGAGTCGTCCCCGATGCACTTTCAACAAGCCCTCAACTAACATCTCTGCTTCAGTACGATTCGACTTGTGTGCTTCATTTTATCAAACGTTCAATAAAGCCTTAATAAAGATCTCAGCGGGAGAGAGCAGGCATACACAGCCCAAGCAGAGAAGCACTTTCCCACCTCGACCAAATCCAATACCAGTGCGGGCAGCCCGCAGACACCTTCTCCACTGGGGGCGTCCCATCTAGCAGGAAACATTAATGTTTTTTTTTCTCCTTTGACACTGACAGTTGTATTTTGTACATATATTTATGTCCAAAGTATGGCTTATGATTTTGTGTCTGTGATCGGTGGGTTACCAGTTTGAATCCCATGGTCGGCAGCCGGATTTTGCCATTGGGCCCTTGAGTAAGGCCTTTAACCCCGTTTGTCCCAAGAATAGCTTGATTTTTTTTCTAAAAATCATGTGTCATTTGGAATTAAATGTATGAAAATATAAACACATACAATATATACATCCTGCAACCTATTTTTCATCTGTGTGACTGTTTTACATAAATTCTTCTGTAATCATGCTAAATAGGAAAATCTGTGATTGCATTAATAAATGTAAGACTTTGTAGGCAATGAACAACAGAACCACAAAAAATTATAATTAATTCTTTATATAGGCAAAATCTCTTTATTGTGTATATTTAGCAGACACATTTGTACCATGTGTCACACAGGTGAGGATTAGAGAGCAGGGCCATGTGGGGTCAGCTGGGGTTAAGGGCCATGATTACTGGGGTCACATGATCACACTTGAAGTTACCATCTTGCCAACATGGCCAACAAGCAGAACAAACAGCGGCAGAATGATCACTATCAGTAGCCCTTATGTCTAAATGCATATCTGTGTTGCATGCGCAGGTTTGCATTTCCCAGCAATACGTTGAATTGAGATCACCATGTACGAATCTACGCATGTCGTGTCAGATCGATTTACTACACAGCTCTCAAAGACTCCAATGCTCCCAGTACTGCAAATTTCACAGATTTACTAATTCAGGGGTCAGCCCCTGCTTTCCCAAAATCACCTCCCGGCGTGTCTGACGAGAATTCCTCTGACAGCCTATTATAATAATGTTTCCTTGGGTCATTATTTTCCTCTGTTTACTAGGGGGGCATCTCCTTGGGATTGCATTTGCATAACTGGAAAAAATGAATGAATTGATCATGATGATTAAATACCGAACGCTGCAAGTTTCGAGGTCAGAGGAAGAGACTCGCCTTCACATGGAAGTCGAGACGTGGTTGAAGAAAGAGAAGATCACACCTGAATGGTCAAAGGTGGCTAACCTTTTAATACATTTTAATAGACGTATTCAATCTGCCTGCAACAAGAGTGTAGCAGTGTCATTTTATGGAATATAAGCCTCACGAATCTGATCTGAGGACTTTCCTCTGAATTGTTGCAATTATATATATATAATTTATAGAGAGAGAGATTGTAGATTGCCAGGCTTTGTTTCCTCTCAAGCTAATAAAGGCACCTATACCCTTTTGTTTCCATGGTTTGAAGTCCATTTCGTTTCCATTAGCATCGTCCCCATTCTGGCACCAAAATGGCCGTCTTTTGTACCAATTCCCCCCTGCTGCTTCCTGTTCCCTATCCACTTCTGAGTGCACTTCCCAAACAAAGCCTGTGCTCCTTACTTCCAGCTGCCCGCAACATGGCTGATACAGGTGTCAGTTTCACAGCCATAAATAAACCGCTCAGCACCTTCACAAATATAAGAAATTCGTTAAAAGCAGATTTTGATTCCTGTATCATGGGGGCGTACATTCTGTGGTAGTTTCAATTCTACTTTATGTCAGACTACATTGTGTCACCATTTGATGTTCAATATGAAAGCAAAACAATGCAACCCGAAAAAGAGTTGAGCTTACAATGGTTCCAGATTCTTATTAAATTCAAAATGTCTGCTGTCCTTTGAGAGTGCAGGTATAGTTTTGTATGACCAGGTACTGAGAAATAAAAGAAGCACTATTTAACTCATACAAGAACTGTACGGTTTATTATTATGACCAGACCTTTTCAGACATATTTATAATTCTGGAACCTGTTCAGCTCTTTCAGTTTTCAGTACTTAGTTGTAACTTGTCAAAGCTGAGGGTGGTAAATGAGGTTTTATTTGAGTCTGTAAAATGTTCTATGCAATGACGTAATGATGTCATGATGTGCAGCTGAGTATATAGAATGTATGAGTAAACAAATGACTTGCGTAAAACGAGAGCCATACTGAAGTGTACCCAGCCCCCAGCTAAATGCACTTAATAGACCTTCTGAAGTGAGGTGTATATTTTTACACTGGGTGACAAAACTTTGACATACAACTGTTTGCATTACAGGCCTGAATAAATACACATTAGAGCGAAACCCAAAATTAAATCTGGCCGCTGAGATTTAGCACATTTTCTCAGCGCCCTGCTGACTTTAACACTGAGCAGGTTAAAGGATCTTTCGCTAAGAATTAGATCCCCATCTGCTTGCTGGTTGCTTTACGTTTTAACCCAAAGACTCATTACAGCAGAATTCCCCAAGAAACCCAAAATTTTACCCTTCCAATTCACCTCTACATTATCTCATTTGAATAACTGTGGTTTGCCCTAAATTTCTACAAGGGGGGGGGAGGGGGGAATGGCTGTCGAAACAATTCTTTGTGTTTTCGCCGATTGTTTAGTGTGTTAATGGGAATATGAGGCCAATACCATGGCTGAGCTTTCAAACATTATTTTGCTTTGAGCTTTTTCTAATTTACCAGCATTTCCCAAAGTCTAATCACTCTCGGAAAAAGAGTTCCTTATTCGAGGAGATTAAAGGGAACTGTTGAAAGGAGATTTGAACCGAATTTGGCTCCCAATACCCTCTAATCATGAAAACCCCCTCTGAAGGCATACAGAGATTACGATGATCATGAAGGCGAGAGGGATGGAACATTGAGTAACAAGTGCTCCTGAAAGCTCTTTGATTTTCAGCAGCTCAAGGTGGGTCCTGGGGGGTTGTCTGGTTATCTGGTGCCCTCCACAAACTACTGTAGTGGTAGGGGGAGCGTTTATTTGAAGGAATTTGCATTGTCACATGACCGTTGTCATGACATGATGAGTAGAGTGATGTCCTGAATCCACTGTCGTTTACTTTTCTAAATGGAAGGCAGCCAATACGGCATATGGCACCTGCTGGCAAACAGGGTTATGCTGCACAGGGTTATGCTGCACAGAGATACTGTGTATGTTTGTGCATGTGACAGATAAAGCTTGAAATTTGATGCATAATGATATATTTTGGTTTTAGAAAATGTCGATTTTATAGTAAGACTCAGTGAAAACAGTGTCTTCTAATTTTATATACTTATTTGTTAACTCAGGAAAGTACATTTCAGTTTAACATACACATATATAATACACATATTTGGAAAAATGCTCTGTAAATTTATACAAAGAGATGCAAAGGAAAATCTTTCTTCATCAGACTCAGTCCTTATGTATGTTCAATCCACACCCATTTCATATGTGTTAAAGGCTGCTATCTTAAGGAAAACTGCTCAATTTGCCCACAGGAATTATCTGTCTATGAAGTTTTATGTGCTGTATTTGAGACACAACACTGTTCGTGTCTCTTCAGATGCACAGTCTTGCATTTGAGGGGGAAAACACAGTGATTCAGTGCTTCACTTCACGCTTAACTTGGAAGGCAGCACTAAACCCAGAGGGCAGGGCTTATCTGGTTCGGAGACCTTTTCTTTCCAAACCTGCCAGAAACACTAATGATGTGTCGCTGTCACTTGAAGAAAGAGGCGGCCGGGTTTCTGTCGGGGAACAACAAGCGAGATCCGCAGACTGCAGTAGCTGGTAGAGAGCTGCTGTCAGTCAACCGTCTGTGCTGGGAGACTGGGAGACGATGGGTCCTCCGAGTGTAACTGGCTTCTGTCTGTGTGTCTGACTGTGTGTGTTTGTGTGTGTGTCTGTGTCTGACTGTGTGTGTTTGTGTGTGTGTCTGTGTCTGACTGTGTGTGTGTGTCTTACTGTGTGTGTGTGTCTGACTGTGTGTGCCTGAGTGTGTGTGTGTATCTGAGTGTGTGTGTGTATCTGAGTCTGTGCATGTGTGTATCTGAGTGTGTGTGTGTATCTGAGTCTGTGCATGTGTGTGTCTGAGTGTGTGTGTGTATCTGAGTCTGTGCATGTGTGTGTCTGAGTGTGTGTGTGTATCTGAGTCTGTGCATGTGT
>JABFEA020000017.1:2594230-2604622 GCA_019775915.2 Cyphomyrus plagiostoma | reverse complement strand
CCCCCCCCCCCCCCCCCCCCCCCCCCCCCCCCCCCCCCCCCCCCCCCCCCCCCCCCCTCCTGAGAATGTCCAAGCTTTTCCAAAAGTGGCTTCTCAGATCTGTCACTCTGACATTCGGCGTTCAGCAAACGTTCGCTTTTAAAGACGCTTTGATGCTTGTAATCAGCGGCTGAAATCCCCACCAAAGGTTTTTATTTCATTTCCCTCTTTATCTACCGTGGTGGGTGGGTGGGGGGTTACACAAGTGTCAGAAGTCTGGGAAAAGAGTGGAAACTCGGTGTTTATATAAGCAGTGCTGTGACAATATGCTCCCTTTTAGCACCGGAAACTTAGACATAACTGTGTGATAACATTTAAGGTAAAGGCCAGCTCCCAGCTGGCTCCCCTTCTCAGATCATCAATCTCCCCATTGTAGCTAAGCTCGGTCTCTTATGGAGAGAGTTCCCAGTTCTGCTGTTGCTTCAGAAGGTCCCCTCATCGGCGTTCAGTCATCTAAGGTTCCTTTGACGCGGTAGCCCTCTTGAAAAGAATGTTCCAGAGCTAGCCGGGAATGGCTTTTATCTCACAGTAATTACTTCGCAGCCAGTGGAATAAATAAAGCGGACATATTGTATCCTGCATGGACCAGGTCGCTAGCATTCATGAAGTCTGTGAGCTGCAGGAACTTCTTGGAATCCCTTGCCTGCTCCGCTTCTCACGCATGCTGCAGAGACATCTCTCAAAGTCAAATCATACTTGACAGGCTTTACTAAGAACAGCAGCTGGTAGACAGAACCAGTCAAGTTTATACATCACTGAAGTCCTTGCAAGTGTCACCTTGCATTCGTTGGATCTAGATGTGTCCAGTTATTTCCGTCTTCGAGTCAAACGCTCATTCAGTCCTATATTAATCACACATAATTACGCCAGGCGTCCATAATACTGGTTACTCTATATCTTTTAATGTGTGCCGTTGGTTTAAGTCTGGCAAGAGAAGGTAATTTGTCAGAAAAGTATTTTTTGTCTTATTTGATGCTTTTGTTGTAATATAGTGCGGGTGCCAGACCTTATTAAAATGTAAATAAGAAACCGAAATATGCCCCTTACACACATTCACGCACGCGCACACAATTAAATTAAACATTACCCTCTTTAGGAATGGCTCACTAAAGGAAGTAATTTATAATAAACTAATGATGGCCTCACTCATTAAAAGAGTTTAAATTTTAAATGGGCGAGGCAGTTATCACAGCGAATTAGCCAGCTGACTCATGGTTGAATTTCTCAGACCATTGCCTCTACGAATTGAAAAGCGAGCTTCCCCAGGCCTACGTCTAAATGCAGGCCTTCACCAGAGTTTCATTCCAGGAACACCCAACGCTACAATGATAATAAAGAGGAAAACAAGGTGTCGTAATTATGCTTGGCATGGTAACTTCTGCCCTGGATACCTAGCTCTGTTTTTTTTTTGTTTTTTAGAAAGTCTAACACAAAGACCTGCCGTGATTAAGGACACCTTGCATCTTCTGTCTGCTTATAATCCAGACTGAATACAAATGATGGATATCTGTCTTTTTCTCCATTTTGTTTGAGGAGCGCTTCTTACCTGCTGCTCATAAACGGTTTGCCCTTTTTTAAAGAATAGGTTGAGGGACAGAAACAGGTCAAATGAGCCGGTTCTAAATACCCAAAGCACAATGACTCCCACTGGTGATTGGGAATATTTACAATGATTTTTCCATTATAAGTAGATTGCAAAATAGTATGAGACTCCCTGAAGTATTAATAGAATCTATTGGCCATTTGATGTAAACATAGGGCTGAGCACCAATTACCAAGCACAGACTGACAGGCTGAGGCGTTGTTGATCCAGTCGATACTTCAGAAGTGGAGTCAAAACGGAGGGGAGAGACAGGTGATTGGCTTCAAAATGTGCCGGCATGCCGCGGTGGAGGGGAGCCCAGGGGGAAATCACCATACTGCCGGTCTGAGGGGCCGGCGAAACGCTGGCAGATGAAGCCAGACTTTCGTGATGCTCATCAGAAAAAGCCCAGGTGCATTGTGGGCCTCGTGGTTAAAGCGATGTGCTTCCCCTCGTTTCCTGTCATTGAAGGCCAAAAAAAAACAAATTTATGCTTCTTCCATCTTTGGAAAAGGATGCCGTCTTTATTTGCGTGATCCGGTGAGACTCTGCCTTCGATGGCAGAGTCGGCATGTTATTGCGACTCCCATCATCTGAATAGTAACTGCCAGGAGACCGCTTCTTCAGAAACATTTCTTCGGCTATTTCTTTTAAATACGTTTAAACATGCTTGGTAAAAGATGCCTCCCTCACGTACGACTTCTAACAGGGCAAGTCTCGCCGTCGACGCCATGGAGAGGACGCCTCTTGGTGCTACAGTGCCCCCAAGTGGTCGAATGTAAGAATAGGAGGTTTGTAAAAAAACGATGGGACCTTTATGGGTCGCGCTCTTCGTCGTGACAAGCAGGCACAGCAGATTGACTGAAACCGTATGGGCTAATTTCCATAGCGCTCTGTGGCCATGGAAAACAGAAGAAATTCAATGTATGGACTGGTGGGGGGGTGGATGGGGGGTGGTGAAGCAAGCCTTCATGACATTTCAGTTGCTGTGCACGCAATTATTTCAGCAGATGCGGCATGCCATGAGACACAAGATGCTCTCTCCGCCCCCTGCGATGGTGTCACCTCCCTCCTGGTAAGTCCCCGACGCATCTGGCTGTGTTTAAATCACGGCTGGGGCTCAGGAATCAGCCTCCGGAGCAGCTGATGGCCCCCCCACCGTGGCACCGCCTGGCGCTGAGAGGAAGACACAGCCTTTGGGCGGGGGGGCACAGGGGGCATCCTCTTTCACTTGGGGGGGTGGGGCGACAACCAATGCCCATGTGGAAGGCATCAGTCTTGAGGGGGGGGAAAGTGAGGAGGATACGCCTGTTGTAAAGTCTGCATCCCCCCCAACCATAGTCGCTCCCCCACAGGAGCAAATTAGCAGCGAGCGCTGATGCAGACGAGTCACAGGAGGACGCAGTCGCCCATCATGGTCACCGCGCCATCAGCCGCCCCTCCCTGCTGTGTCGTATGGGAAGGGATCGTCTCCCTTCTTTTCTGCTCCTTTCATCCTACAGTGGCCAGGAGTCTGCTGACAGGATGCCTCCCCCGCCTCCGGGGCAGAGCCGAATCCACCGCCATCTGAGCTGTGAAATGCTACGGACGTTTAAGTACACAAGGTGTGTGAGACTCTCATACCGTGGCATGCAGATCGGCAAGGCTGGGCCTCCCCTACAGGAGGTGAGACGAGGGAGACGAGTAGGAGGTCACCAGGAGGCCGGAAACCTAAGCAGCATGTGGTCGCCCCGGTCTGGCGATGCAGACATGGGGGAACCGAATTATTAAATCCGCCGCTTTGGGGACGTATGGGGGACGCGCAGGCTGTTAGCCCCACTTTCAGTTCCCCTTCAGTTTTGTCTTTTTTTTTTGCGTTCTGCTGGCCAGGTGTTTCCAGATCGATCTTTTCCCTCCAATTACAAATGCTGGGATCACTTAACATTAAGCAGAAGCAGCCACTTCAGTAATTCAGATGGATAACCCAATGCTTCTGCCTAATTATAGAAAATTTTAGGTTTTTAATGATGTTTTTTGTTTTCTTGGATCTCTGATGTACAAGACACCGTCCTCTCTCTGCCTCTCTCGCTCTCTATCTCTTTCTGTATCTTTCTGTCATGGTAACTTCATTAAAAACTTCAGCTAATTATACAGATCTGTTGCACACTTCTGGAAAGTGACTCACATATTCTGTTCAGTTGATTTGCCCTTATTCTTATTTACACAGCGCTGGATGAACAGATATTGCATTTACCAAAGTTGAAGTGCTGACCTTAGTGATGGTAAAGACTAAGACATATTGGGGTCTCCTTCCAGATACATACCTGATAGACTCGTAGTCACCCCACTTAGTCACTGGACATGCTACGTGCCGCGGTTTCATGTTACACCCACGGGTGATTCATTTCAAGGCGATGACTGAGAGCTTTCTGCAGACGTGGCAGTCGGACTTGGAAGCTAGGTGACAAAGCAAGGTTAGGATTGTGAATCAGTCGAGCATATGATGGCCAAACCGAAGATGGGGCGGCAACGTCGGGCCTCGTCAGCCGAAACATGGACTGCTTGGCATCTTTCCTTTCGAACCATTTATGCCAAATGGCGGGAATCCTATGAAACATCCAGAATCCTACTGAAAAACAAAATTCAGGGAACCACAGTCCAAAGAGGTGATATCTCAGTCCTCGGTGCTGATCACTTCACCTGAAATAAACAACCAGTGAGTCCTGAATGTCACACTAGTTCTGGTCACCCTTGAACTTTAATTTTATGCTGAGTATGCTTTGAAAACAAATTCGTGAGTATAAAGCTTTTATTGCATAAATGAATGAGCACACGCTGAAATAGGTACTCACTGTGCTCATCGTTAAAACAATTTCTGTCAGGGTGCGATGCTTCGAGATTCAAGAGTTTGCCATATGTGCAGTAAACAGTCAGTTACTCTATGCAATGAAAATCTTACCCTGCATCTCCTTGCAGCACCTGTTAAGCACAAATTAAACCTCAAAACTCAAACACAAATGAAGGTGCTTTGATAGGACAATAAATGCAAGTACAATTATGACTAGTTATATAACCACAGTGCAATGCAAACATATAACGCAAATATGGCATAATCACATCGTGCCACATTTCTCATGCCGGCCTCACTAAAACATGTGCATTTTTATGCATGCTTTCATGGCAGGATGTCGTGAGATACTATAAATTAAAGAGTAAAAGGTGCTTTGCCAACCAAAGCATTCCCTAAGGTAGAGTACAGCGCCATTGTTCAAGACATTTATTTATGACAAGACTGGCACATTTGTTGATGAGGAGGGCCAAGATTCATCAGAAAGCCAGTCGAAAATACACACCTCACTGCTCCTCGCACTGCATTGTTTTATACATTGCAGTGACAGCATCACAGTGAATAATGTCAGGGCATCCAAGCTATGTATTATGATTCTGTTTTTAGACATTAAAAAACATTCCTAATCGCACCACTTTTGAAGTAAACATGTTTTGCGAACTGTATTTATTTTTCAGGCATTTCATCTTGGCATTTGTTGCCGTCTAGAATAAAATAAAAATAAGAATAAAAAAAAACTTCCAAAGAGAGGTCGTTTTGGGTTTTATTGGAAGAAACAAAATCCGTCACAAAAATTGGACAATGATTCAGATAAACAGAAGGGAAATGAATCTGATGAAACGATTTAAATGAGAAATAATATTAACTGCAATCATCGTGTGTCTGCCTCTGTCCTTGACATCCTCCATTCCTGTCCTACAATATTTTACCTATGGCAATTATTATAATTTTCTCCACAGTAACCCGACCACAGAGAGAAATGCTTATGGTAGCTGATCACTGGAAGGAAATGGTATAAGGAGTTAATATATGATGTGACAGAATGGTGTGTCATCGATATTCCGGAGTTCTGTAGCGTGCTGCAGTGAGCGATGGGCATCCAGGCAGTTGGGGGGCGACGTCACGCCACCAGATCATTTGTCCTCCCATTTATTATTACCTGCAGTTGAAAAACAAGCCTGTCTTTTCAAGGTTTTACTGTCATTTGTACAAGTACAATGAAATACTTGCTTTCATACCTCCCTGTGGACTTAACATGTAATGATTAAGACCAGTAAATAGCAAATAACAAAACAGTGAACAACGGCATACATACAATGTATACAATAAACAAGTAATGTAAAATAACATATAAGTATGACAACAAGGTGCTGAGGTTAAAATAGCAGTGGTGTTATATCTCTAGCCCCAGAAAATAAATGGGGGGGCCTGGTCTCCAGTCCTGACCCCAGTCCTTCTCGATTTCCGGCGGCCATTTTGCTTTTCTCTATGTTCCCTTTGTGCTGAAGTCGAAATGTTTGCCATTTCAGTAGTTCCACTTCATCCATCCTCTCTCTCACCCCCAAACAATGTTCCCACACAATCCTCGTGCCTTCACGTCATGCGGTTCTGTTCGCCGTCCCAGCTGGAGGAAGCTTTACACCTGCCAACCTGATAGGATGGTGAGATGTCTCCATTTTGCCATGTTCTTTTCATTACAAACCCTGATCCACCGTGGTTGATCTGAGTGTACTCACATCAGACACAAAAAAGGCTGGTAAAGTTCTGTTACTGGTTTTCTTTTTTGATTTTAACATTTGAAAATATGCGACAGAATGTGAAACAAAACAAAAAAAACAAAAAAAATAAGTCCAGAAATCTGACTCAGTGAGCAATTAATAAAGCAGTAAATTAGATTTCCCTGTAAGTCACTCTTGTTTATTTGTTCTTAGAAAAATCCGTGATTTGACTTTCGATGGATTCTTTGAACTTTTCCAGAGTGATGGATGATTAAAAAACTATATTTCCATGAACTCTGTGCCAACACAACTGATCGCACCGGGGTACTCTCATCCGCTTGAGACGCCTGCAGCTTACAGCCAAGCGTAATTATAATATTTAACGAGCTCATACAGAGCCGCTGCTCCCTCTGTGCTACGACACGTTCACTTAGAGCAGCTGATATTCTCTCTGCAGCCAAATGATTCCCTTCTACGGGATCCCCATGTCCGCCAGCGGGCCCTGGGCCACCGAATCTCACCTGCGTGCCTGAATAGAACATCCAGGCAATTTGTCTGAGGCTTTCTAGAATTCCAGCCCTCCACGCCTCACCCCTATAGTCTATAATTTGCGGGCCGTCTCTGAAAGTGCATAAATCAGTCACGATCAGCCTCGTCTGACATTTGTCATCCTCCGAGCAGTTTGACGAAGGCCTTTCTTTTGCGAGGAGCCCGCAGCCTGCATCCTGCACGCCGAGTTGGTCCTACGTCCTCACAGAGCATCACTGCCTCGTCGTAATTGTCTTTGCCAGGGCACGCGCTTTGTCAAAATGATCACTGGCTTGTCATCCCTACCGTTTCAAGATGTCTAATACCAACCATTGGGATCTCAGATAGTAGGACTGCGTGCGTGTGTATCATATACATCCTCTTATTCACAGATAGCCCTGTGTAGTAAAGACTAATTAGTGGAATTCAGCAATGCCACTATTAACAGGGAAACACTGCAGGGCAGTTGTGAGTGGCTTTTTTTTTCCATTTTTTTTTTTTTAACTGGATGATATTTCCAGATACACACAGAGACACTGGAAGCTGTGAGCTGTTGCTGCACCATTTGGCTCCTGCTGAGGACACAACACAAGCTGGGGCGAAAATTGCATTTGTGACTTTCAAGGACAAAGTCCTTCTACTCCCACAAAAAAAAACAGGCCACCGGCTGGAAGAGGCACGGATGTGGATGGGGCACGGTGGCAAGTCTTAGGAATGGCAATGAAAGTGAACTGGGACAATTAGCAGAAAGACAGGGGAGAACTGGGTGAGGTGGATGGGGTGGAGAAGAAATGAAATATGATGATAAGGTTTTTTCAAGGTGGTCACCAACCACATTTCCCTTTTTATACGTGCAAAACACAGGAGGAGGATGTTGTAGCAGGAATCTCCTCTAGAATCCAGCCTCAATGTTAATGTACCAGCTGACCCATTTAATCGAAAGTAAAAGCCCCCCCACCCCCACCCCCAAAGTCCCTATAAACACTGCACCGCTAATGAAGGTCGAGGTGTTATAAAAATGTCACCCATCCACAGGTAACCATTTTTCCCCCCAAGGGAGAAATCCACCTGATAAATTACCCCTGAGATCTGCCCCCCCCCCCCAGCAGTTTCTTAAATTATAACATATCACAGATAAAGTAAACTTGATCACAAATATATGGAGTTTGGCCTTTTGCTGACTTTAGCAGAGCTGCTCAAACCCAAACATGCCTTCTGGGGATGGGGAGGGGGGTAAGACCGGAATCCGACATCCAAGGGGGGCCAGTCAGGTCGGCTGGCATGGGGGGGAGGCCCATGGAGACCGGTGGTGACAGAAATAGAAAGGAGTGGTCTGAGAGAGGCCTCAGGGTGCCTCTGGGGGTATGGGGGGGTCACAACACCACCTGCCGGGGGGTAGGGCCTCCTGGAAGGAGAGGAGCAGAAGACAAGTCACATGGCATTTACCACTCAGCCGGCGCTAGAAGCACATCGCATACCTGTGGTTCCTCCTCAGCACCTCTACACTTAACGTGCATACAAATGTAGGCTATTATTATTATTTTAAATTGTAATTATTATTTTTCCTCACAGAAATTATTTCCATGTGAGAGTCTTCCGGGATCAGCTAATTTACAAGTAGTATCATGGTGTTTAAGTGTGCCAAAGATTGAAAATATGTGTGGAAAACGTTTATTGCACATTGCACACTAAGTATAAGTATATTTAAATATGGGACTCATGTACTTATGCATATATGCTATTTTTAAGCAAGCATGTCTAAAAATATGTGTTTCAGTTTAGTTTCATCGATACGATCAAGCCATTTGTTTATCTAAGCCGAAAGTGGAAACACTAACAAGTCTAAAAATATATTTGACTGAGAATATTTGCCTGTGTTTTTCTTCTTCCTGTTTGTCACGCCTTCTGACTTCTGCTCCTGCCTGTGTCGGGAATCCATGCCGCCCTCAGGGAGGACTCAGGGCGGAGTGCATCTGCGCATCCTGACATGCTATTTCAGCTTGCCAGAAACCCTATTGGCATGCCAATCGTGTAATGCAAATTTAGGGAAAGAAAAAAAAATGTTAAGATTAAAATATTAATATTAACGGTAAACTGAGGCTGAAATCGCTGCTAAACTACTCTATTAGTAGTAGAAAGACATCCAGTTACCCCTGAGGTGAAGAAAGTTCAGTCACAGAAAAAAACTATATTTTACCAGCCGAAACCCATCAGTTTGTACAGATAAAACCATCAAGATATAGATTTGCTATATTTCCCAGCTGGTGTCCTCACAGTCTGCATAGAATGCGGAAATCCATAAGGCAGATATCATTTGCCTACTTGTGGGCTCACAATAATTTTTAATTACAGTAACTATTTGTTTAAAATTTTGAAACTGCTGCTAATTTATGATAGCATCTAAACAATTCATTTCTTGATCAGACATTTTATTTAGCTACCCAGTGGTTAAAATGAGTAATTATTCATTACTTTTTTAATTAGTAAGTCTTCTAAATGCAATAAATTAATTACACCAAAGATATTTAGAAATACTTTCAAAGTTAACATTGTAATTTAGTGTAATTGGAAAAATCAGATCCAGTCATCGGCTAACAAATTTTGCCATTTAACTAACCAATACAATCAGTAGCTTAACAGAGCCTAATGCATCCAAAACCAGAGAACATTTGCAACTGAAAACACTGCTCTGTTTGACACAATATAATATCTTCTGTGTTTGACAGCAATTTAATCTATTCAGATGCCTGAGCCCGCCACTTACGCAGCGTGTACGTTTCGACACTCCCAAAAGAATTTTAATAACTTCCAGCAAACAAGAACAAGCCCTATTGTCAATAAGGTCACTCAGGTCTAGTGATGAGAATATTGCAGTCCGGCCTGCCAGGAAATCACAGGACTCGCAGAGAGCACAGATCAGATCCTCTTCTCCTCCAGATGAACCGTGAATGCTGAATATAAGGAAATCTGACAGGGACCACAGGCCGGTGCCAGGCTGGAGGTGTCAGGGGTGATGCCGGGGAAATCGACTCGCTTTGTCTGCTCCGTGCCACCCTCGGAGATGTGCTGCTTCAGCCTGACTTCTATTAGCCGAGGTTCACCGCTTTACTACCTCTAGCGTTTCATTCTCGGGGGAGGGAAATATCTTACAGGCTGGTGTCGGAGGTTTCCAACCGCAGCCCAGGGCTCTATCAGAATGAGTAAAATCTCAGGGCTTACTTGTCTCTCCATTTGCCATAGCTGCTTAACCAACACAGGGTCGCGGTGAGTTTGGACCCTTACCCAGAATGCATTGTGGAAAAGGCACCCACGTGAATACAGGGAGAAGACGGATACTCCATGTGCATAGAATAAGAAAACTTTTATCCAGAAAATTTACAATGAATTTGTTTTGGTGCATGTGGTGACATGAAGTATGCGATTAAACATAGAAAGAGAAATGTATGCCGTTAATAGATAACTATGTGCATGTAGATAAGATAATGTTTTGAATAAAAAAGCCATCCGTGACACACAGGGATAGCTACAGTACAGGCCAAAAGTTTGGACACGCCTTCTCATTCAATGTGTTTTCTTTATTTTCATGACCACTGGTAGATTCTCGCTGAAGGCATCAAAACCATGAATGAACACATGTGGAGTTATGTACTTAACAAAAAAAGGTGAAATAACTGAAAGCGTTTTATATTCTAGTTTCT
>JABFEA020000017.1:2578131-2589971 GCA_019775915.2 Cyphomyrus plagiostoma | reverse complement strand
TGTGATTGGTTGATTAGATAATTGCATTAATGAGAAATTGAACAGGTGTTCCTAATAATCCTTTAGGTGAGTGTAAGAGTGAATGATTTGTTAGGGACAATGCAGTCCGGGGCTTTGCGCCTCCTTGCCTCGCCATGACCTACACGTTAGTTTTTGCATTGTAATAATAAATATTTCCACAACCCCTCCAGCTGCTACATTAAGAACTGTAGCTAAATACAAGAGAGTGGACAGGGGTGCAATCCCTCAGCGAAGCGCATGTCCCAGGCCAGTAGACAAATATGTCTCCTCAGTATAGGCAGAATTGCATTAACGTCGGTCAGCTGGGACCGGGCCAGAGAATGCAAAATGTTCCAAGAAAAGCTCAGCGAGTCCAGAGGCAAAAACAAGAGATCTAAGGTTGGGTGGGAGTCCCTGATGTTTGCATGTTTTAAATTGTTTATATATGCGTTGTGTATTACCCTAGGTTAGCCTCACTAAATACGCCAATGTTTATTCATGAGAGAAACTGCCCATTAGGAAAATAGATCTCTACTTGTCTCTTGGTGTTCATGATGATGATGATGATGCTGATGATAGTTTCAGAGACCTTGTGCTCCCACCAGATGTAACAATCCACATTAGCTTGACGTAAAGGGTTTTTTAGTGTATTCCAATGAATATGTCAGAAACTACAGAATGCCAGTTATGGCGTGATGTTTCTGAAGGTACAGTAGGGCATCGCAACTGCTAGGGTTATGGGTTCACATGTGGCCCTGAAATAATGCAGCGTATTGCCGGTTCTTTATCAGTTTTGGGTGGGTTTACATCCAACATTCCTTCTAAAAGCATGTGATCCAGGGGAATATGAATCCACTGTGTTTTTGGGATGTGCGTGTGGTAGGATGCTCTTGGGATAGACCTGGGAGAAACCTCACCAGGGTAAAACCCACTTTCCATGTTATGCTTTGCTGCCTTCTCTCCAGGCTCTATATGACTGAAATAATGTCAGTTTTTAAGGTGCTCCAAATAAGTAAAATTGCCTATAAAGGGGCAAAATAGCATGGTGTTCATGATGAATGGGGACAAAAATAGAAAAAACGAAACTGGAGAACATAAGTCAGGCCTGAAAGGCATCAGCTGGTCCAGCAGCAATCAGTGCAAAATAAGTGCAGCTGCAGTCAGATCCATGCTAGTATCCTGTACTGGATATTGCCCCGGACTCATGTTAGACTTTTTTTCCCTTTTGCATTGTGATTAGCTGATCGTGCACAGAAATGTCAGAATAATGTTTTACACTTCGAGGTGAAATGAACTGCAGCACTCGTATTTTGTAGCGCATACCATAAAGCAGAAAATGTAATTACCGTAGTCTGCAGAATCATTATGTTTACGGCCACATCATGTCGAACCGGCAAACTCGATGACTAGCTATTGCAGGTTGAGTATACATTTCATTTTAATCAAATAGGAAATGCGCTCCTTATTTCCTGAACTAGCGAACATCGTATCGTACTAATCTATGCCAAAAGTTGAAGAAAAGTTGTGTACATAGCTGTATATCTGAATACAGAAAGCTATATGTGTCTATGCATATACTTATTATTGTAAAGCGTATACATTGTAGCTTTGAGACAAGATCTATTACCGGTATCTATATGATTGTTCGATATTCTATACACTTCCTTTTTGTTTTTTCAGAAAACTGAGGAAAAGCGATTTTTCTCCCACACAGTCAGGGAGCAGGGGAGTAACTTAGCATCCATCCTCCTTTCTTGATTAAATTAAAATTCCTGGCATGGGATGCAGCTGCAAGGCGCATTTTCTCCCGTTACCTGTCGGTAAATGCTAAATTAATCTCCCGCATCCTCACTAGTTTTAACGCCGCGCCAAGTTCCAGCAGAGGGGCTTGTAGCCTGGCGCTCCTGAGGAACCGTATGATCAATTTAGGCTGCTAAAAGCCCTTTGAGCCCCCATTCTAATTAATTTAAAGCAAAAGCAAAAAAAAAAAAAAAAACTATTGAGCCATTTTTTTTGTTGGGGGGCTTTTGTTTTTTATTATCCTTTACAAAGGCAATTAATTATCGCACCTGCACTCAGAATTAGTCTTGTCACTTGACTTTGAAGCCCGTTGCTGTTTCATGTCCCGACTGATCGCCCAAGTCTCACATTTAAGAATTTGCATCCATAAATTTATGAGCGCTGAATGGTCGGACACTCTTTGGCAATGAGGAGAACTCCCTTTATAAACTCTACGTTATTGCCGCCCATTTATATAACCTCCGAGTCTGATCACACTTAATTAAATGCTAGGTGTTTTATTTTAAAGTACCGAATGATGTGAAACAGCATCTCGACGACCAACATATCGCATTGCAGTGCAATGTGTCCCATCTTGCATTGCAGTGCAATGTGACCTGTTTTTTTATATACACGATGAAACCGGCATCTTTTTTTCTTTAGCCGGAACGACAAGCCATTTCTCAGCATAAGCTATTCAGTTATTGCTGGATTTCAATGTCTGGACGAAAGAGGCGAGCGGAGGAAAGACGACTCAATTCCTTTGCGAAATTGAATCCAAAAGAAGATAAGATGTGGACACGGACTCTCTGGAGATCAAGAGGATGTCTTATTCACTAAGTGAGGGAGATGTGCAAATCCCTTATTTCTGTATATATGCATATACATTATGTGCCTTTCAGCTGTGCAACCTGGCATCTCTAAAGCGCCCATAGTGTGTCCGTGAGAGTGCTCTGGAACAGACTGGCATTCCTCCCAGGGTGTAACCCAGTCCCGTGCCCTGTGATGGACTGGCATCCCTCCCAGAGTATACACCAGCCCCATGCCCTGTGATGGACTGGGACCCATTCACGGTGTACCCCAGCCCTGTGCCCCATGACAGACTGCCATCCCGTCCAGGATGTACCCTGTGCTTCCTGTGATAATCTCTGTACTGGATAGACAGTTATGACTGATGGATGGATGGACATACCGCATATAGCTATTTATTTATGGAACTTGTGGCTCAGTGGTATAGGATTCTGTGCCTGTGATCAGAATGTTCTTGGTTCCAATCCCAAGATTGGCCCAGTGATGTCACCTTTGAGCCCTTGGGCAAGGCCTTTATCACTTGTTCCAGAGACCGTCTGACCTTGCTTTCCCAATTCAATAGCACTTTGGATAAAAGCGTCAGATAAATAAAATGTAAATATCACTAATTAAAATAATGTGTGTTTCGCATCACTTGGCTGGAGTTGTTTATGTCTATAGAAAATATTTGCTCTGATCATGACCTGCTTATCACAATAAAGTATAACCCAGCAGCAGGACGCTAAGTGCTGTTCTCAAAATCAAAAAATCATTTTGCTCTCAGTGATTCGGTTTGACAATTCTGGGGGAAAAAAACAATGGCCAGCAATAACCGTAAGGGTGTTTTATTTTCCTTTAATCCTCCTTAATTATCCAAATGTACAATTAGGTGTTTGTAAACATTCTATTCCTCATCCTCCTTAATTGCAGTGTAGTGGTCATCATCATCCCTCTCGAAATCCTCAGTTTTGAAGTCCATGCTGTGGGACTCCTGGCAGCGGTAAACAACTCAGGTCAGTCTACGTTAATTTATCTCTTTTGACAAGAGTGGGTTGCAGATTCCCTGCAATGGAAAAACATCTCACACGTTTCCTCTGATCTGTATGTTATTGACATGGGGGGAGGGGGGGTGCATTAAATTTTATTTAATGGCACATCATTTGTGAAGACATTGGGAGGACTTTTATAGATAAATAATTTGTGTTTAATTGAGCTCTCTGAAAGTAAGTCTGCTCAAAACACACATAAAAAGAAGTTAGGCCATCAACAAAGATGAAGTGGGACAGAACTGCCATCCAGGGTGTATCTTGGTAAACGGATGGATGGATGTTGCACTGTGGTCCTGGGAGAATGTTACTTTGTGCCATTGTATACCTGTTTGTGGACAGCATGATGATAAACCCTGTTTCACCTGACTCTGTTCACATGTATGCTATGTGTTTGTGAGCATTAATATAAATTATGTCATTATGTCTCAGCGAGCCTTTAATATACTGTGGAGAAGGGTGAGCACTGTTCACGTAGCTTACATGGACCATGGGAAATGTGAGCAACATCGGCTTCTCTTCTCCCATCACAGGACGTGAATACTTTCCAATGGGAGAAAAAAAATCCAGGCTGTACCGCCTGTGAATGCACCAAAGCCACCGGTGTCAACACGCGCACTTTTCCTCGGTAAAGAAGCAGCGGTTCACCTTCATCACCCGCTTTTCACGCAGGTCTTAATTTAATAATGTACGGGGAAACACGCCAGCAACAGTTGTTAACTAGACGTCCTACAGGCAGCACCGCGCTACAGCAGCCTCCTTTCATGTAGTGTTGACAAAGAGCACCGCGGTGTTTCCCTGCGTGCCAATAATCCACTCGGTTAGCGTGCCACCGCTAACATAATCTCAGGGGGCTTCATTGTTCTGCGATCGAGTCTCGGAACAGAAGCATCCTATTGATTGATTAAACATCCCTGCTGCTGATATAAAAAAAACTCTCTCCGGGATCTTCTCTTCCTGTCGACGGGCTGCACCAGCGGGAGGCTCCCGAACCGGCGATGCTCAGCCAATTAATGGCAGATTTATATTCATTGGAGGGCAAAAGAATGGAAAAGCGCGTGCCGGCTAACACAGGCAGGTCACCGGTGTCTCCTTGGAGCTTTAAAGCGATAATCAGCGCCGCGAAACACTCGCCAAACATCAGCACTAAAATAAAATACTCGCCACTAAAATAAATCAAAAGTCCGTCGCACAAAAATTTGAAATTCAGGCGCTGTCTTGAGTCCCGAAGGTTTTCATTAACAGAAGCGTTTCATATTCTGTCACCGAACATTCTGGTTAATACAGGCTACTGGCCCTAACCACTTAACGTTCTTTTGATAATCTGCCAGCATATATGCGGATTCCAAAAGAAAGGTTACAGTCTATTTATTGAGCAGACACTTTATTCCAAAGCGGCATACAACTGTAAGAAAGGTTGTATTATCGCAGGTTAAGGGCCTTACTCAGGGGCCAAATAGTGAAATCACTCAGCCGACTGTGGGATTTAAACTGGGCATCTCCCAGTCAAGGTGCCCTTACCCACTGAGCCACACACTGGCCCATGAGAAACAGAACTCCATCTTAACTTAACCCATCCTGTCATTTACTATTAACTAACCCAGTCTACCAGAGATGATCCAAAATAGACCTGCCTGACCAATTGGTAACTTATTTCTGCCTTTCTTTAATTATACCAAATGCATAGTAAATACCAATCACAATCGCAGACTCCAATCTGATTGAAACACGTTATCTGCCATTAGGAAGGCTGAGTAAGCATTTAGGTAATGGGATATATCTGTTGGGCTATTTTAAAGGTGATTAAGTCTCCGATCTGGATTCCTTTGTTGTGGGAGAGTGGAAGGCAGGTAGGTATAGTCAGGAGTAAGATGGCTCAATCAGAGTGAAATCTGTTTTCGAAAGCTACACAGGCCAATTGTCGCACTGCATTCCATTATTAGCTGTATTCCACTATGGACATTCTAGAACATGAGAACACTGTTTGCCTATTATTGTTTACTTCTAAGTCCCGGAAGTTCTGCTATTATGATTCTCCCAAGAGTCACAAATGCTAAACAAACACAGATGCTGTATGCTGACAGTCAGCATAACCCCCTCTGCTGCAGTGGACACTGCTCTCCATCTCACTCCCTGCTCGATTCAGCCCTCTTGTAAAATGCAGCTGTTCCTGCTTAGGAAAGACTTGATTTTAGGTGAAACACATTACAGACGTAAACAATGGATGGTGGGCATATCGGCAAATGAAAATTAATCAACTTAATTATCCCCTTTCACTCGCCTTGCACATTAAATTAGCTAATTAGTCTGACAGTAAGCTTAGTGTTGAGCAAATGTAACTAATTTATGGGAAAAAAAAGTTGATTAAATGAGTAATTAGATAAGTAAGAAAACACAAATCTTCCCCCAACGACAAGTCATCTAGATGGGAGCTGAAGCTTATTATGAATTATTTATTGTAAATTTCTTATACATACAGATTGTAAATTATAAACGCTGGCCGCCAGGGTTCAGAAAAGCATAATTGATTACAATATCAAGAAAACTTTTTTGGAATAATTTTGAAATGGCGTTGCTTTAGTAAGATGCGCTGATGGTTATACATCGGGCTTTTCTCAACATGCGTACTTGACAGCACTTGTGTTCCAATACTTAGAACATCATAAGTTGGGAGGATGGTAAAAGCCCCCAGATGTTGTTCCCTGCCTCAAATATCAAGGATACATCGGTTACATCCTTGCCAAATAAAAACAATCCCATGATTTCTTGTGCTCCAAGTTCATTCTTGGGAGGCAAGTTAGCAAGACCGGTCTTACAAAGACCATGTGTATGGTCTTTGAGTTTTGCGTATTGAGAAACACTAACTGTGTTTATCTTAACAGGGCAGTTTAGAGGGGATCAGGCAGAATTTCACACAGCAAGGACAGAATAAATGTTAAGTGAGGTGTTTTGCCTTGTTACACATTCCTCTGGTAGGAGTTAACCATTATCAGAGCCAAAGATAAATGATGGAGATACTGAATACAGCGTAATAAAGTAATCTGACAATTATTCTCCCATTATGTTGTCATATTTTATCTATACAGCTCTGTTTTTTATTTTGCTTCCTGCTATACAGGTGGAATGAAAGAGGTTGTTCCGCGTGATCCTGTGTGGGAACATTGAGCTGAGAAAACCAAAGGACACATGGCGGGAGCCACCTGGGGGGGGTGCTTGTCCAGCACAAGGCAAACACACAACGAAGGAGCAACAACAAGAGAACTGAGGCCCCAGTCCCAGGGGAGTGAGACTACAGGCTGCAAATGGAGCCACCATATCAAACAGCCTTTCAGTAAAATCAAATTGACTTCTGAATATGAATGTAATAATTCAACACACAGCTCCAACATATCAATAGCTCTTTTTTATTTTTATTTCATTGCTCTGCTGATGCAACAGACATTATATTATGCTATTTTTGCCTTGGCAGTATTCAACCACTGAATAGCTGTGTATTGATTTAGTGGTTCAGACCATTAGTACTGTCTGGAATAGCTTCAGTCTGTAACAAAACGAAATACTAGTTGAGACCAGGCACTGGGATTTGGACTGATACCTCAACCTGATTGCTTTCAGAAAATATTGCATCTTGGTCTTCACCTTGTTTTTATTTATCTGTGATGCAATAACAGCTTTGCTCGCACCTTCGTAGGGTCTGCAGGTTCGCGGGGTCCTTGGCTGGTCTTGGTGTTTGTTTACCTTTCCCAGCATTATGGAAAAAGAAACACTATAAGCGTCTCTTCACACTAGGCTTCTGGCTAACATTACCATACCTTTCTGATGTATTGCGATAAGGAGTCTGTTTTCAGTCAGACTGGACTCGCTCTTATTTACCGTGAGAATGGGGAGTGTTTGAACGTTGTTTTTTTCTCATGCCTCCACGCTTGATTTCTGTGATCTGCCGCCGCCGCTTACAGCTTTCGGGGCAAAAATGTTGCTTGTTTACAGCTGTCTTTGTGAAGCATCTGATTATCACATTACCATAAAACGGTCTCCACCGTTTCCACTAACTGATATATCCGGACAGTCCTCTTTAATTAAAAGTTCTGTTTTAATAATGAGTATGGATTGTTCAATTTGCTAATCGGGCATTGGCCATCTCAGATATCATGGAACGATCAATTCGGAAGTAATGCAACCCTTGGTTATTCAACCATTCTCAAGTAGGCTTCTTAATTTGCAGTGAAGTGGAAGGTCCTCTGTGGTAATATTCATCTTGTATGACTCAAAAACCTGCAAAAGTTGTTTCTGTAACTGATTTTTGTCTGAAACCTACTATAATGTACAGACCAACCACGTATTTCATAGAGAATAACATATACAGAATGCTGTAAGTGTCACATCTTGTCATGTTAAGTAAAAGGCTAAAAACCCTTTGTCATTAATGCATGTTGATTTTGCAATAAGACTTACATGGTGAAACTCAACAGTCATTGTAAATCCATTCAAATTCCAATAATATTTTATAAATAAACTATAAAGAGGCATTATGGTCACTTGGATGTATGCATTTCATATTTTAATACATAATTCTATTTTTGGTAATGAGGATTGCTTTCATATGAGGGTTAATGCTGTTGTCATACAGTGATACGTAAACGTTTTACAACGGCTTTCCGGAGTGTGGAAATTTCTGGCGTCCAAAGGTAAAATGCAAAGCCTGGGTCTTTGAAGGTCTGCGGGGTTTGAAATAAGTTTTAATTAGCAGCTGATTTACACCTGACGCACCAGCGGAGGAGACTTACGGCCCAGGTATCGGATTCACTAAAAATGCTATGAGCTGAGTTTGAGACAGACAGTGTACCGTGATCCTTAAGTATGAGCATTTGGGCCCCCTTTGGCTCTGCAGTCAGTAATTATCGTGCTTTATGAAAAGGTTACAGAGATGGTGCTGATTTTGTGCTGCATAATGCAGCTGGACAGCACAGTTATAGAGGATTTGTGACAGCCAGTGTCAGGAAGTGTCAGGCTCTGTCGAGGTCTTCCGATCGCACGTAGGACCACAGCATTGCTCCATGCCGATCTTGATGGTTTTGGGGCCCTTCTCTGTCTGGCAGATGCAGGTCGTTATCCTGTATCTAATATAACACAGCAACACTCATTTATTCAAGGAACTCACCGCAGCAGAATTAGAAGAGTGACTTAGCCGAAGTTTGAAGCAATCGCTTTCTTCCTCTCTCACCCTCCTCCCCACCTTGCATCTGGCACTACTGCTTCCAGAATCAAGATTTCCTCTCCAGTTCAGTTCAAAGTTTCTGGGATTAAGCTAAAATGGCGGTGGACGGCAATCAGGTGCTTTGTTTTTAAGCGAAGATGAGCCAGTCGCTGCAGGGAAACCGCGAGCCACTCTGTGATAATGAATCCCAGATGAGTCTGAAGTCGATTTGGCAATCAGGCTGTCTTAAGAGCTGCCACAGGAGCCCATCCTGCATCAAGAGCACTTTAACAAACTCAATCTCTAACTTTCGCTCATTCACAAACTGTGACAAAGCAGAAGAGGAGGCCCAAGTTAATGACTTCTCAGGAATTTACAGTCACCACCAGGTTCCTGCGTTTCATCCCGGAATCGGTGACCGAGTCTCATGCTTTATAACGTATGTGGTCTTTTTGATAGATCCTGCTAATGGATATGTATGTTGGATGGGTATTTGTTTGAAAGTGGCATTTTAAAATAGTTCTACATTTCAGGATTTGCCTTCTAATATAGATACTCTTCTAAATATCCATCCATCCATCCAAGACTGAACTGGAGATTAAAATCAGCCCTGGACTCTGGAGTCCCTCATTTTGCTGAAGGGGGGAGTGCGGGGGGGTTCCAGATGATTAATTTTACCCATCAGCATACATACGGTAAGTGGCTCAGCAGCCTGAGTCTTTCAGCCTGTGATCGGCTTGAGTTTTGGCCTCAGCAGAATAGTCACATGCACATGTTTGTGAATCCTTGAGCAAGTCCCTGAACTCCATGAGTGACCCCCCCCCCCCCCAGGCTATGGGGTAGGTAAAGACTAGAATTCCAATGCACCTCTACTTGTGCAAATGGTAAATTAAGGGTTTATCATACAGTGACCCCCCCATGAAAATGCACAATATGCCAAAATATCTTTTTTTTTGTCATCTGACCTGTGAGTAAGAAAAAACATATACCATTGTTCATAATAGTTCTTTTGTTCCTCGTAGAATATCCACATAATAAGAAGATGCATATATATATCCATAAAGAAGATGCACAAGGCTCTGTTCTCTGGGTAAAACATTTAGCAGTTTGATTTTGTCTCTTGAGCTCTGACGCACAATTCGTTCAGAACACATCATCCTCACAAAACACGAGCTTAGTGGCATCCGTGTCGTCTCCTAAATTGCTGCGAGGAGGGTTCGAAATGTTCCCTGGAATTTTTTACTGGAGACAGACCGTAATGAAGACATAAAGCGTGACCTCCATAAGTACCTAGAGTTTTAAAAAATTGGCTGTAGCGGGTTGCACCAGCCAAGGGGCTTGAGACTATGCAATGAGTGTTTTTATACAGAATTGGGGTTTAATAGTGAGGTAGGATATAATGGAGATAAATAAGGCCAGGTGTGGTGGCAGAAAGCTGCCCAAAAACAAAGGTCCAATACTGGGCTGTTCGGTAAGGAGACAACCTCGGCCCCCACCAAGATTTGAATCTGTAGAGGGTTTTATCAGCACAGCAGTGAACCAGAGCTGGCCTCCCCCCTACTCATTATCTTGGAAAGGTTAAATGGGAAAGCTGGGAGACTGGGAGCAGGTGGGGGGTGGTACAGTTGGACAGCGTTGGCCATGCAGAGGAGAGGGAGTTGCTGCATCATGCTTGGCCTGCTACTGGTACCATTTATGGCTGCATTGCTCTCTGCACTGGGCCAAAACAATCAGATGCAATGGCAAGACAGAGAAAGAGGAGCGAGAGAGACTCAAGCAGCAAGAGAGATGCCGAGTGGCAAGTGAGACCTGAGTGGTGAGAGAGATGCTGAGTGGCGAGAGAGACCTGAATAGCAAGAGAGATGCCAAGTGGCGAGAGTGATGCCGAGTGACGAGTGAGACCTGAGTGGCGATAGAGACCTGAGTGGCGAGAGAGATGCCGAGTGGCGGGTGAGACCTGAGTGGTGAGAGAGATGCTGAGTGGCGAGAGAGATGCCGAGTGACGAGTGAGACCTGAGTGGCGAGAGAGATGCCGTGTGGCGAGAGAGAACTGAATGGCAAGAGAGATGCCAAGTGGTGAGAGTGATGCCGAGTGACGAGTGAGACCTGAGTGGCGAGAGAGACTTGAGTAGTGAGAGAGATGCCGAGTGGTGAGAGAGATGGTGAGTGGCGAGTGAGACCTGAGTGGTGAGAGAGATGGTTTGTGGCGAGAGAGATGCCGAGTGGCGAGAGAGAACTGAATGGCAAGAGAGATGCCAAGTGGCGAGAGTGATGCCGAGTGGCGAGAGAGATGCCGAGTGACAAGTGAGACCTGAGTGGCAAGAGAGACCTGAGTGGCGAGAGAGATGCCGTGTGGCGAGAGAGAACTGAATGGTAAGAGAGATGCCAAGTGGCGAGAGTGATGCCAAGTGACGAGTGAGACCTGAGTGGCGAGAGAGACCTGAGTAGTGAGAGAGATGCCGAGTGGTGAGAGAGATGGTGAGTGGCGAGTGAGACCTGAGTGGTGAGAGAGATGGTGAGTGGTGAGAGAGATGCCGAGTGGCGAGAGAGAACTGAATGGCAAGAGAGATGCCAAGTGGCGAGAGTGATGCCGAGTGACGAGTGAGACCTGAGTGGTGAGAGAGATGCTGAGTGGCGAGAGAGATGCCGAGTAGCGAGAGAGAACTGAATGGCAAGAGAGATGCCAAGTGGCGAGAGTGATGCCGAGTGACGAGTGAGACCTGAGTGGCGAGAGAGACCTGAGTGGCGAGAGAGATGCCGAGTGGCGAGAGAGACCTGAGTGGCGAGAGAGACCTGAGTAGTGAGAGAGATGCTGAGTGGTGAGAGAGATGGTGAGTGACGAGAGAGATGCCGAGTGACGAGTGAGACCTGAGTGGTGAGAGAGATGCTGAGTGGCGAGAGAGATGCTGAGTGACGAGTGAGACCTAAGTGGCGAGAGAGACCTGAGTGGTGAGTGAGATGCCGAGTGACGAGTGAGACCTGAGTGGCGAGAGAGATACCGAGTGATGAGTGAGACCTGAGTGGCGAGAGAG
>JABFEA020000017.1:2562918-2578031 GCA_019775915.2 Cyphomyrus plagiostoma | reverse complement strand
AACTGAGTGGTGAGTGAGAACTGAGTGGCGAGTGAGACCTGAGTGGTGAGAGAGAACTGAGTGGTGAGTGAGATGCCAAGTGACGAGTGAGACCTGAGTGGCGAGAGAGATACCGAGTGATGAGTGAGACCTGAGCGGCGAGAGAGAACTGAGTGGTGAGTGAGAACTGAGTGGCGAGTGAGACCTGAGTGGTGAGAGAGAACTGAGTGGTGAGTGAGATGCCGAGTGACGAGTGAGACCTGAGTGGTGAGAGAGATGCCGAGTGGCGAGTCAGATGCCGAATGGGGAGAGAGATGCCGAGTGGCGAGTGAGATGCCGAGTGGCGAGAGAGACCTGAGTGGTGAGAGATACCCAAGCAGTGAGGGAGATGCCAAACAGCAGGAGATATGCCGAGTGGCAAGAAAGACACCGAGAAACGAGTAAGACCTAGGTGGCAAGAGAGATCCAAGTGGCGACTGTGACCCAATTGACAAGGGAGACGCTGACCACAGATGGAGACGGTGACCAGCTTGGGTGGACTGACACAGGGATGCACGTTCCCTCTTGCTTACAGCATTTTCTTCACAAAAACTTTAAACAATAGCGGGAAAATAGAATTCTACAGCTTTTCTGCATTTAGACTCTTAGTTTATACTCTAACCAAATAGCTAAATAGTAGCAAGTATGTGAATACACTTTTACAACCAATACAGTATTTAGGTTATGTACTTCCAAAGAAGGAATAGATGAGGAAGTTAGCTGCAGGCCAGTCATGAACCCTGTGCTGCCCAGGGTAGGCATTTGCCTTCCCAACAACGCTGACCAGGATTTGTAGCTTGAGCACAGATGGATGGATGGATGGATGAATGGATGGATTCAATTAAATTTATTTTTATATAGCGCCTTTTGCAACACAGTCGCCCCAAGCCAATTTACATGGGTGTGTTATGATACATTACATCATCATTAAAGCAGAATAATAAAAAAAAACTTAGGGAAAAGGGAAAACAAAATAAATGAAAGAAAGAAAGAAAGAAAGAAAGAAAGAAAGGTAGATGACAATGGAGGAGAGGAACCAAAAACTCCCAAGTTAGGAGGGAAAAAAAACCTCTGGGGGTCCAAGATCAACTGGCTGCCCGACCCCCCTGGGCATACTGACGGTATAGAAAAAGAAAGAGTGGGCTTGTTCGCTAGAAGCTAGGTATAAACTGTGGTCAAGGTCAAAACTAAACTCCATCAATGAATCAGGGAATCGATGTATGGATGGATGGATGGATGCAACAGATTAGGATGATGATGCAGATTTATCCAATATTTCAAAGGGTCTCTGGCACACAACCCGGCTTCCCATATAACACAGCACCTGTTGGGTGTCAGCGATTCTTGCATGGCATTTATCATAGCATTTTTCAGGAAGAATAGACCTGCCCCCAGACCATCTGGCCAGCAAAGCACCAGGCCCTGACAGGGCCTCTTCCTAGCCAACGCTATCCCCACCTTGTTTTTTCCAATCTCAGATCCCTTTTTCCCTGCTTTGTTTCCAAGAGGAATCTTGTGGACGCCCATCTCCACATAAGGTGTCTCGCCGTTATCCCTATCAAGCTGAGGGCTGGCTGCTATTCAAGTGGAATATTTATTACTGTAGGCTGTGTAGCTGTGCTGACACCAGACTAAAGGAGACTGACTTCTCAGCTTCTGTAACTCTCTCTCTTACTTATTATCACCCCTGTTTTCCTACATAAGCCCTTCAGTTCACCCGGGTCCTTGATACTGAGTGCTGTCCACTAGTGTGCCGAAATTTCAATCGCTGGCGTTTGCGTGCGCGAACATGAATATCTCAGCGCAATGAAAAGGTACAAACATTCAGGCAAACAAGGAGTTTTATTGCTTCTCCATGGTCAGCAACAGCCCCAAGAACCAGTGGGCATTTTCTCAGAAATATTACCAGCATTTCGTAAGCAGCTCAAACTCAGCTCGACTGAATTTCAAATGAGAATCCTTGAGTTTAAGCCTGGCAACAAGATATAAGAACAAACACTTTGCCTTTCTTAAAGCTTTTATTCTAAATTTTTAATTTAAAAGTTGTGATAACTTCAAAAAGCTTAGATATGAAACCCTAACAGATATCCCTGAAAATAGTGACAGGATAAGTTGGGTTCCTCTTCCGATTAGTCCAGTCCTTGTCCAGATTTAAAGTAACTGTTGTAAGAAAATATTATGTCTGTTGTTTCAGTCCTGGTTAACCTTCTGTTCCTAAGACAATCAAAAGCACAGCATTAAATGAGTTACCCTTTATCTCTAGATAAAAGAATTACATTTCATTGTCTCAGTCATAAAAAGGAGACCTTTAAACCCTTCTCTTAAATTGAGTCCCCATGACAGAGCTGCAAGAGGTTGCGTTTTTAATGTAGGTGGAGTGCATTACGCAAGAATCTCTCATCGCCAGCAATTCATCAAATTCGGAGAGGAGCAAAACTCATCCACAGTCCTTTGGATAACTACTTGAGCGCTACTGCCTCTCCAGTCCTCCTAATTAGCCTCCCACTCAACACACTTGGTCATGAACGACAGAGGCGTGCCATGTTCCTGTGAAGCTAGAGTTGGATAGACCACGCCTGTCCATAAATGCATATCTGAAAGCATAAATGCAGACAGACTGGATGAAACTTGCAGGGGAAAACCAACCAATCCACCTGCTTTGCATATATCAGTCGTGGATTAAGGCAATGAGTCAGAGGTCACACTCATCCCATTCATAGATAATTACTGGTTTTGGAAAAAAATGTCATAACAGGTCTTCTGTAAGGGGGTGACATTGATCTCACCTGCTATTTAATCAGTGACGGTATGTTGCGTTTCCGGGCTGCTGCACTGGAAGTTATGTACCGTCACTTTCAGATTCCGATGAAAGTCGCTCTGCATTATCCCCAATAATGAGCTGTAATTCCGGGTGCTTAGGGGAGAGAGTGATTTAAATCGCTCTTGGGGAATTTCTGGTCATACTGACAGAGACTCTTTTAAGAAAAATCTTTCAAGTAAATAAAAAAGTACTGGCAACTGTACACATAATTATATACATTCAATGGCACTAAGGAGTCCAAAAGCGCTTCACTTCCACAGAGATGCAGTTGCAGAAGTCTGTAATAAACGGTTAATCTGGATACATTCTCGCTCCGTATCGTTTCTGTGGAAATGACCAGTGGGGAGGCTAAATTGAATGACAACAGTGCCCCCTGCAGGTAGAAAAAAAACTATTTCTTTAAATCAGTATAAAGCACTTGGGCGTTGGCTTCACAGGAGACTGCAATCACTGATACTCTTACAGCACGCATATTTAAAGGTGTGAGTTGCATAGGTGGCACTGCTTGCAGAATGTTCTAGACTATGACACTGGCAATCAACGGAACGACATTAAAAGTGGGGGAGTCATTTAACTGTAGGATTTCATAATATCGCGGACTGAATAAATTACATTGCAAATCTTTATGCATCTTCACAGGGAAGAGCCTGAATGTTCATGTGCTTGTCTTAAATAAAAACCTGTGCGTCGGCTTTTTGCCTTCGTACCAAGATTTTTTTTCTTTCAAGCACCGTATAATTTTGAGCATCATTATCAGTCTGTGGAGAGACGCAGGAGTCTGACTGCCGCGTCTTATTGTGTCTGCGGAGCCCGCAAATCTAAAGCAGCCCGGAGACACTTATTTTAAAGACTCATTTTCACTATTTATGTTTCCTGCGACATTTACATTTACAGTTCACTTTTTAACGTGTTTGAAATTACTCAGTTCGACGCGAGCTTGTGTTTGACGCATTCTAACATCCAAGCGATTTATGGCTAAGGTTAATTAGCTCCCTGAAACAGTACAGCTCGTTCCGAGACTTGAAACAGATATTTAAGTTGGAAGCGTTATTCAACTTATTGCTAAATCAAAATGTCACTTACTTGCTCGACTTCGGTGCACATTAATGCAAGGATTTTGATGCACTACTCTCGCTGCACCTGCCCCCTTCATAAGAGTTAAGGTGTTTTCCTTTACTAAATGTTCTGATCCAATCTCCCTATTATATACAGCCCTGCCCAAGCATTACAAACTGTTTGGAGTAGCGCGTTTTAACGGGGAAAAATAGCGGCTTGGAGTGAAGTTAAGTGGACATAAATACTTATTCATTCAGTGGTTCATTTGTTTCCTTGACAGGTTCTTTGTGCTTTAACCAACTTATAAAGCCATTTAAGTATATTTTAGAAGAATTTATGGTTTGTCTAATTCCTCAGTACACTCTCCCTGTTCTTAACCTTGATGGGTAAAAATACCTGACACCTTACATTTTTCAGTGTGTAATTGTGTAATTGCCTCTGTCAGAGTAGAGCTTAATGGCATAAAGGGAAGGTGAGTAAATCTGCAAAAGCCAGTGCCACTGACTAGTAACTGTGACTGCTGGTAATATTCCTTCGCCTGAAACAGTGGCTCTTCAGAAATTTTTCTTAGAATGAAACCGTCTCTCTGCTGGATAAAAAAAAAAACAGACCTTTGAGCTGGTGCTTGG
The DNA here is from genome assembly GCA_019775915.2 of Cyphomyrus plagiostoma. NCBI lineage: Eukaryota > Metazoa > Chordata > Actinopteri > Osteoglossiformes > Mormyridae > Cyphomyrus > Cyphomyrus plagiostoma. The sequence goes on along the minus strand of JABFEA020000017.1, from coordinate 2,573,507 downwards.
CGAGGTCTCGGCCCTGCTCAGCATCGCCAAACGTGCTTAAAGTGGGTTATTAGAAGATCTTAAATTGTTTCCTCTCTCAAGCTAACCTTGATCATCTGTGTTATTCCAGAACCTCTGTATATTGCTGCAGTAGCAGTTTTAGGTGAGCTAGTTTTGAGAACAGAGCTGATTTACAGAGGGAAAAAATCAAGGTGCCCGCTTTCCTCATGAGGAATAAGAAAGATGACATTGGACAGTAAAAATTTCATATGGGCTGACAGGCAGTATTTGTTGTGCTAAGGCTAGAGCCTTGGGTCAGGGCTACCTCTGCTGCTTAAGCTATGGCCTGATCCCACATGGGACCAGCACCGAAAATGTGGGGTCTGCCATCGGCCTTCCACCGAACTGCAACCCTGACGCGTCTTAGCCAAGGTGCTCCCCAGAGGAAGTGCAGGACATGAAAGACTGCAGCCCAAACTGTCTCCAGGTAGCGATAGAGGAGGGAATCAGCTAGCGTAGCGGTTAGACAATAACATCTGGGGTGGACCTCTTGTTTCTGGGGCCCCACTCAGGTACCCACAACCCCCCCCCCCCCCAGATGTTTCAAAAACTAAATAAATAGTGGGTGACTACAGTCAGAAGACCATAGCTAGCTAGCTGGTTAGCAAAACATGCTACTTCAGCATCTTAATATTTAGTGTAGTGACAGTTTGTGGCCAGCAGGGGGTTCCCCAAACCTCAGGGGCCCCACACAGATGCACAGTTTGAATGGTGGTAAACGCCACTGCACACAATAACCCAAACTATTTAGTTCATGATCCAAAAAGGGGCCGTGTTCTAGCGCTCCTGTCAGGCTTGCTTAACCTGGAAGGCTCCAGGGAAATATCCTGCTCAATAACACTTGTTGCTGAAGGTAAAACAGCAAACTAAACAATGAACACAAAGCTCACATCTGAGACTTGTTTCTCATTTGGCACCATTATTAATGAAGGTGCTTATTAAGCTAAGTCTTTGTAGTGATAAAACCAAACTTCTCTTAATTTGTTAGCTCTTCAGGAGGGGTCATGCGGTGACGTTTGTGGGGCTCTTTGTTCTCAAGGCGAAATATTTACTTCCAGAGTAGAGAAGGAGTCTGCTTTAGAAAATGATGTAATTAACATGGCCGACCACTTCCCCTTGTATCTGCTGTAGTCATTAATTTAGTCTAATGGGAAAGATGTTTTGTCGAACTGCTAATGTAGCGCATTTTTCAGGCAAGCTGTGATCCTGGCAGGTCTAAATGCAGCAGAAAGTTATTAACAGTTTTACTTTAGCACGGGAATAAAACCACTTGTTTAAGCTGCTAATTCATTTATTTTACTTTTGTGTAGTTTTTCTTCTCTTTCTAAACTTACAGGGTTTTTTCAAAAGCGACAAGAAATGTGGAAGCAGCACGGACCGACTAATTGAAATAACTCACGAGGGGCGCCCAGGACTGCAGCTAACAATCGTTTCAGCGGCTTTGTAGAGCCGCGCAAAAACCAAAAAAAAAACTTTGATTTCGCGTCTGAAGAACCGTCAGATAGCTGTCGCATTAAAAAGGATTAATAGGGAAAAAAACATCACACCAAACATGTAATTATACACAAAACCGTTATGCTCAACCCACCCATTTTTTTCTCTCTCGCGAGTACTACAGACTCCGCAGACTGCCATTAAAGCCCCTCTAATCTGGATAGATGCACCCTGGTTCTTTCTCACACCCGGAGATCCCTGACGATCCACCCCACTGTGCTAGCTAATGCTACGGTTAATGCTCCATGTGGAAGGACCTCGCCACAGTGCCAGAGGTACCTCTTAAAGAAGCCATGCTCCAAAATGTCCTACGTGGCTGGATCGTAACCAACCTTTTGGCAAATATATGGTTTCTTGCTCATTCACCATTCATTTATTTACTTAAACTCACTATTTGTTTGTTTGTTTCACTCTCTATTCCATCCATCACATGCTGCTTCTGACTGAAGGTAGGCTGTCTCCTGTAAATAGTATGTTCAAAATGATCATGTCTACATACCTGTAAATCATCTTGAAATTGTCCTTCATTTTATGTTTTCCTGGGACACACCTGGCAAGCAAAAACTACTTATTTGCTTAATATGATTGGCCAATAAATATCTCAGAATCTGATTCTTCGTATGCTTTGACTGTGATTTTTTTACATAGGCAGGACACAAAATGTGCTATAAGTGGCCAATAACAGAGCGATGTTATCCTAACAGGAAGATTACTGACAATTATTTTTTTTCCTTACTGTCACATAGAAGGTGGATGAGGACAAAGAGAAAGACGCCCCCTCAAATAACAGCACTATTTATCCCCCCCCAGCACCACCTGCCGATTCCTCGAGACCTGGTAGCGGATATCGGAGTGTGGCCAGCAGATACAGTCATTACACACTCGAGGACTCAGGTGTGTCTGTGTTTCCTAAGTGTCTTCTTGCTATCTGGGCCCCAAGTTGAAACACCCGCTATTGATTTACTATCATCCCCCCCCCTCAAAAAAAAAAGCCCCCTCCCCACTCTAAAGACAGGCCATTTTTTCTCTTTCACTTCAAATTGACGGCCTGCAGGAAACGGAATGTAATTCGGCTGCACTGAGGTCGGTCCAGCGTATTATCTGGCCCTTGTGTCTGTCCCACTTTCAGGTTGAGGGACTCTGTAGCTCTCTGGTTACTTTGGGGAAAAAAAAAGAAACTGGCCCATCACAATTCCATTCAGAGGGCACCCTTATGTAGGCAGGCCTTCTCCGGGACAGCCTCCGTAGGATCTTTAGAGGTGACACCCCAGCTGATCAGATTCAAAAATAGATTCTCCCACGCCGCAAAGTGAGACGCGGCACGCTGTAAATTGAAATTAAGCGAAGCGGCTCGGCCCGTGGAGAGAACCAGCGGGGCGTAAATTATTCAGCCATTTAGGTCGCAGATTGGATTGGTCACTCGCCGCCTTTTCCCTTAAATAAGCGGGAATCTCTTCCGCCTTTCCCCCGGATGACCTACAGGACGAGATGCCGGATTTTCGTGACCTTCGTTTGTAATTAAATTATTTAAAGAGCAATGAAAGGATGAACATAAATGTGCAGGGCCTCTCCCTTGGTGCACGGATTGCCGGGCACGTCTATACCCATAATCCCCTACTCATTGCATGTAATATTCTCATGCAATGATGACGGTTCCCTCAACAAGGCATAGTTACAGCGCAATACAGGCAACTGCATCAGTCACACGCTGGTTCATCGTGAAGCATATCCATCCATCTTCCACAGCCACTTTTCTGGGCTTGAGGTGAGGCTGGGATTTATCCTGCGACGCAAAGAATGCGATCATCAGGATGCCAGCCACCAGAGAGCAGCCATTCGAAGTCCTCATAATTATGGTAACATTTTTGGAAAAGTGCAAATTCCACACACAGAGCCAGGATCGTAAACAAAACCCTGGACCTTGGAGACCACATTCAGATGTGGCCCAAAGCATAAGAAAACAGGTTAATCAAATTTTGCTTAGGGTCCTGAAAAGCTTGGGCTATTGTACTGCCCGCCAAATCACCATGTTGTGCTCAAGCCACGATCCCCAATTAAGATTTTTAATTTGGTTCTGTTGGCTTGACAGCAAACCATTGACTCGCCAGCTCGATTTTTCTCGGCTGGTTTCATCTTGGTGTCAACAAGTTTCCAGTGGACGTTCAGCGCCACTGGCCACGTCGACCACCGACCCACCGCTGAGCCCTCCTGTGCACGACAGAATGACGAGGCGTCTGTCACAGGCCTCCACAGAGGCTTAGGACCACGGCCGGCTAAACGCCATCTCACGGCACGGTGCAGGGGGCTGATCTGGGATGGCGAAGTTGCAGTTTCCCCCCTAACATGACATTTAGGAACTTCCAAGTTCGGCCCATGCCCAAGGCTGGACAGGCCCATCACACATAACTAACCACAATCATTTTTGGTCATTGGTGTGTCCCTGCCAATGAATTTTGCCAGCCCCCTAACCCAGGAACTGGGAGGGAGCAAAAACGTGCACTATCTGCATATCCTCAAGGACCGGACTGGGAAACACTGCACACACCAAGAAAATGCTCTATGTGGCAGATGGCCTGCCCGTGTTCCTCCGTACTTTAACCCTGAGCAGCTATATCAGTTAGACACAGCAGCATGGTATGTGGAGGCGTCAAACATCCAAAGGAGGAGAGTATTTATTGTCTGGGGATCTCATCCAGCCACCACAAAGAGGATTCCCTGCCTTACTTACGAGTTTCCTGGTTCCCAGCAGTAGTACTCGTGCTCACTCTTTTTTTCTTGGCTTATCTCTCCTGCACAGTGATGAGTCATCCTCTAGGTGGAAAGGGAATGGGTCCAATGGGGGGCATGAAAGGGAATGGCCCCTCTGAGCTGATGTCGTCTTTCTGGTGGGTGGGCAGCTGTTGAGCACGGTTAGGATTAATCACACCAGTGGCGGCAATAAACACCTGGAGAAAATGGTAGAAAAGGATGGGGAAAAATACCCAAGTGATGCAATATTTGTCGTGCTAGCTGTCGCCAGAAGCGCGCGGAAGTTTGCTCATTCCGCGGTCTGGCCACTAAGGAGGGTAAGTAGATTCGGTGCATCACTTTTCCCAGCGATCCCGGCCCATGGCCAGATGAACCTTTTCTCAACATCTGAGGATGTCAGAAATTTCAAAGTGAGCCGGGAAATCTATTTGACTGCCAGCCACCCCTCACCCCCCCAGGAATGTGACTGGATGACCTTGCCGTAGACAACCCAGGACGTGTATAAAAAGGCCATCAAACCTCCTGCGAGAACTTTTTTTCCTTATTTTTTCTCCCTTTGTGAGCTAAACAGCCACCGGCTACTCCGCTCTCGCACTTTCGGCCGTGTACGCGAAGCTTTTGTCAATCCCCGATGCCCATATATGTGCCCCAATGCGGAATAACCAAAGCAAGGCGGAATGCGTGAAATGGGCAGGGGAGCTGAACGTTAATTTAAACACCCCACGGAAAAATGAAACATGACATTGTTTTATAAGCAGTGTAATTAATATGACATGTACGCCTTATTCGTGCATGTTTATACATATGTATATTACATAAATTGGTGCAACTAGAAACTTTGGGGCCTCTGGCAAAATATCACATTGGGCCCCTACAACTATATGATTTTATAATTTCATGTAATCAAGGGCCCCATAAAGTGCTGGGCCCCATGTACCTGCCAGCTAGGGTATCCTTGCCCCTACTATGGCCCCTGACAAATAAATACAGAACCCTGCACAGAGGAGAAAAGTCTATTGCAACCCTCAATATCAACACAATAAACATTTCTGCTGGGTGATGAAGACAAAGCGGAGCTGGGCTTTCACACTATACTTGTAAATTCAGAGCACAGGCGGCGTGAGTATACTATACTCCATGGCTTACTACACGCCTTTAAGTAACAGGCCTCCCCTCTCCTGCTGCAGATCCACGTTCCCTGTGCGCAGCATCTCTGTGATTTTGAATCTCTTAAACGTTCACATTGCTTAGGTTACCGGGCCAACAGCCCCCCAGATGGCTAGCTTTAAAAATAGTCCTGAAGCCACGTTTGACGGCATTATGAAACAGCTTTAAAGTTAAAACAGCGTGCTATCCTTAAAACATGCTCCAAATGTTAGTTTGTTTCAACTGTTTCTTTTATTATTATTACTTTTTTTTAGCTTTGTCCCCCAAGAAATCGTTATTGCGTGTTCAGTCGATCTGTTTATTCTAAAGTGCTGCAAATACTGTGTGCTTTGGTTCTGGGTGTGCAGATAATTTGATTTTTAAGCCCTCTGACTCGGCTCAAACAGAGTGAAGCAGTGTAAACATCAGTAATGAACCCGATAACAGGCTCCAGCTCCACGCCACTCTGACCCATGGAGATTACAAAGAGGCCGATGGAATTAGTCACCAGACAAACCAACCTGCATGTCCTCTTTAAGGTATCTGGACTCTATTGTAACTGCAAAAGGTTTTTGATACCCAGATTTGGCTGTAATTTATGCTATAAACATGGCTACAAGGACCACAATGGTGAAAGAGGTGTAATATCTATTCAACTATCCATTTTTCTTACCCACTTGTCCTATGCAGGGCTGCGGGCACCTGAGTCTATCCCAGAAGTTTCAGGCACAAGGAAAGGAATAACCTAGAACTGAGTGCCAACCCATTACAGTGCAGACATGCCCAACACATTCACACCTACTGGCAATTTGGTAACTCTGGTACACTTTAGCGTGTTTTTGACATGTGAATGGAAACCAAGCACATAGTAATATGTATTAATTATTTATTATCAAAAATTACATTTATATACTGATGCCAGATGTGAAGATAATCTTGGTAACTCTGAAGGGAAACAGGCTGGTGACGTTAGGACAGGGCGTGACAGAGGAAGAGACCCACATAGCGGCAGGGATTTATTATCAAAACAAAACATCAAGAGAGAAACAAAACACCACGAGGGGTCAAACTGGACTAAGGCAGGGAGCAACACCAGGAAAATCAATATTAAGGTTAGGTAGGAATACAGGAAACTACAATAATTAACACGGGGTAACTACAACTAATAATCACATAGCAATAACAGGGAAACAACCACAATCAGGTAACTGCGCAAAACTGAGAGCAAGACTGGGAAATAAATCGCAAGGACTGGTTAATGAACAATGGCAGGCACTTAAATACACGGATATCAAGGGGCAGGTGAGGGCTACTCGAATTAGGGGCAATGAGGAGCAGGTGAAGCAATTAACAGATATAGCAAAGGTCCAAACACTATGGAAAACTAAAACTAGGAAAACTGAACAGACATGGAACAGGGAGCAAAAACGAGGCACTAACTGAAATACACAAATACATGTTAAGCCAAAAGAACACAGAATAATAAACGATTAGTTTAGGCTGACCTCTGGCCAGCCCCAAGCCCATAATCAGAAAGGGAGTATGGTATGGTGGCCATTAAGCCATGTGGCAGCCAGTGGAGCAGGGAAACACTAGGGACTTAGGGGCTACAAGACAGAGGAGAGAACAGGATGGACAGTGACACCTGCTGGCAAAAAGGGGACAAACGAGAGAACAGGACAATAATACTAGTCCTGGGCAATTAATCAGAAATTAATGAAAATCGATATTCATAGTCTCTGATTGATGTAATGTTGCTCATGTTGGTTATTTACTTTTTTTTTAATTCTGTCAATACTTTTGTCTGTTAATACTTTCCCCTGTGTGCATTCATGTACTGTCCCCTTAAAAACATACTACCATGTGTCTTGTCATGTGACCCATCCAGCCTGTGATATAGAAGCAGCATAGAAAACTCAAAGACCAAGGTGACTGAATCGAGCAGCTTGTAGCAAAGGAAAATGCCGTGTCCGTCCATAATTATTTATTTGGTCTGCATGAAATGCAAGTTATTTTCTACTTTTTTAGGGAACTTGCTTTTTACATTAACACTGAAACGTAACCTTTTTCATAAGATGTTTTCATTTCAAGTGATGTGCTTTGATTTGACTTGTTCGCAGTGTTCACTAAATAATGATAAATAGTTTGTCTCTGTGTTTCCTTCAGTTATTTTAAAATCACAAAGATGAAACATGCTCTTTCATTAGAAAAAAATATCCCAGCTTTAATATTTTCAGTATAAACTTTGTTAGTGAACAATGAGGGTAAAGCACAAACAAAAACAAAATAATCATTCATTAATCGTAATCGAGGTGAAATGTTCAGTTAATCGTGATATTGATTTGAGGTCATATTGCCCAGCTCTATCTAATAAACAATATTATTTGGATATATCAAGATTTGTTTGTGGGTTTTTCAGTGAGCTTTCATAGCAGGGATGAAGTTACCAGATGAATACACTGGAGTCCGTTATCAGACAACACTTAAAGGAGAGCCACTCGCTGACGAGACGTCAAAACTTACGGTTCCATGCCATTATTTAATCAAACGCCCATGATGAGTACATCACCCATGGCTTTAGGTGTGAACCCCTGGTCCCCCAGCAGATCTCAAACCCTGATTATGCATGTCGCAATTCGTGAAAAATGATCTGCTTTGCATATTTGATTGAAAGTACAGTAGGGCAGAGCAAGACTGGTGATAGAAAATGCATATTCTGCAGCACCTGACATGTTTTTAACTCAGCTTAATGTGCAGTAATTGAGATAATGGAGCACATGCTTCATTACACTGAAAAAAACATAACTATGACTATAACTGGGGAATTTAAAAGTATGTAATATGGGAATACTATAAAATATATTGCACATTTGCGCATTGTTGGAGCAGATGGCAGTTTTTATAGTAGATCTTATCTAAACCGTGATAGATCTATGTTATTTTTTATTTTTATATGCTCAGTGCATCTATAAAAGGAGTGAAAGGAAACTAACGGGCATCCGGGTCTGGGAGTTAGGAGCTGCTGTTTATGCATGAAAGGCCAGGGCCTCGGGTCCGGAGCTGCCTACGATGACTCAGCATTTATGGGTGGCCTTAATTCAAAGCCATTTCCTAAACACGTTTAAACCCTGAGCCCTCCTGTTCTGTGCATGACGTGCCCAGGCACAGCTGTGCTTTTCTCAGCTTAAAAGTCTGCCTCACCCCCCCATACCCAGGGCAGAATCTAAAAGCATTTCTCTTAAAAAAAAAAAAAAAGTGACGACAGAAATTGAAAGAGTGTGAGAGAGAGTAATGGAATAAGCTAAGACTGGAATTACTGAGCTCCAGGTATTCAAAGGTAAAAGGTATTCAATGACCTTGTTAAAAGCTGTAATCACAGCATGGGGTTTAAATGGAGGGTGTCACTAGAAGGTTCTAGAGATTTGATAGAGCCTCGATGCCCCTCTCCATGATGGCAAACCCCTGTGACATTCATTTGCTGGGTACAGCTCCGTCTGCGATCCATCCGTTAAGAAATATTGTTAAAAATTGAAAACATTCCATTTCTAATACAGCTACTTACTCATTTTATTGTATTATATTTTAAGATTATTCTGTTCTCCCTCAGAGGAGACACAGAGTGATACAGGATTATGAAATATTTTATATAACTTAGTTTATAGAACAGTATATTTAATAGACATACCGTCTATAATTTCATATTTCTATAGGACTTGTCTTTCTCTATTCAGCATTTCTCATAGAAGATGGATGCCAATTAAATGATATATATTAGAACAGCAAAAACAGCAAAGAGTAGGAAGCAGACTCAAATAGTATATGAAATGTGTATAACCAGTATCTGACAGTTATATACAACAGTAGAAGGAAGGGTTACAATGTAAGTGTGCTAGCTGGGATCTGAGCCCCCAACCTTTCGATGAGTAATACAAAGCTTTGCTTGTTGAACGGCAGGATTACAACTGTAATGTCACACTTGCTGCTTTTATAAACATATTTTGAACCACATCAACTGACCTCAGAATCACATTACAACAAATCCCCTCCGGGCCTGATTCAGCCTCGGATTTATAATGTAACCCATTATATACAGTCCTTGTGATTCGTTCATTATTATATGAAGGCTGATGTTAAGTGTTCAGGTTACTATAGTAACAACGGTCAGTCATTGTCTGAGGAACGATTTTTAAATGCTTCTGGTGAGAATGAATTAATGTTAGGTATGGGAAGGCATTGGGGTAGACAGATATGGTGTCCAAGGAATGGTTCTGCAAGTTCTCAAGAGTGAAAAGGAGAAGAGAGAGTCTCTGGACTTGGCTTGACCCAGAATCGCAAAGCATTTCCCAAAACCAACAGTCGTCACTGGAAGTCAGACATAGAGTCCATTTTGGGTAAAGGAGGGGCCAAATTCCTGTGGATTTTAGCAGATCAGTTATTGTGTTCCCCAAAGAACACCCACATAGGTCATCAGGAGGTGATAGGGACTCAGAATTGACCTAAGAATTCCTGCAAAGCTCTCACACATACCTTCAGGTAAAAAAAAACAAAGTTCTTCTGATGCAGCGTACACTTATATTACAACCTTAGATCTTTTGCATTATTTGAATGAAAATTTGCAATGCATCATGGAAGTTTCATCACGGAAGTTGTGGAGTTTGATCCACCTGTCTACAGGACCTGTGAACAATACCTGCCTGCCGGCTGTGCGGGATCAGGGATGGGGACTAATCGGGGCCAGTTGGGGATCCCACGCCTGGCACGCCCTTATTTGGCCTGACACTACATGTCACACAACACTAGGGCTTTGAGGGGCAGTGGGGAGGTGCGCCGAGACACTGCCCCTGAATTTCTGCTTGCATATTAGATACCACATGATACTAGGGCTGAGGCAGGTGGTGCTCTGCCATCTGCCAGCGGTGGGGTCCCCACGCCTCGACTGCTAGCCCACTATGTGCACTTTATTCATATACACAGTCCATAACTCTCTGTCTCTGGCCTGGCGCGGGTGGGGTGGCTCGCCAGGTGGAAGTTCCATCTTCAGGGGATGCAGGCAGCCCTGGCCTCCTCTCGTGGGCTGCGGGCCGGGTGGTGCTTGGGTCTGCTGCGCCGTGGTGGCCCGTCCTGCTGGGGGACGGGCTGGGGCCGCTCCGGTGTGTGGGGGG
>JABFEA020000017.1:2551821-2562818 GCA_019775915.2 Cyphomyrus plagiostoma | reverse complement strand
CCCCCCCCCGCCCCCCCCCCCCCCCCCCCCCCCCCCCCCCCCCCCCCCCCCCCCCCCCCCCCCACCCTGCTGCCGGGCTGCCTGTGGTGCCCTTGAACACCCCGGTTTGCCGCCCCTGCCGGCTGTGCGGGGTCAGGGATGGGGACTAATCGAGGCAGTGTCTGGGCCTGACACCACATTTCACACAACACTAGGGCCTTGAGGGGCAGTGGGAAGGTGCACTGAGACACTGCCCCTCAATTTCTACTTGCGTATTAGATACCACATGACACTAGGGCTGAGGAGGTGGGTTGGAGTAGGTGGTACTCTGCCGTCTGCCAGCGGTGGGGTGCCCGTGCCTCGACTGCTTGCCCACTTTTTGCACTTTAGTCATACACACAGTCCATATTACATTAGGGCCTTTGGGGGTGTGGGGAGGGGGATGGGGGCTCGCCGCCCGTCCCCCCTCTGTCTGCCTCCCTGTACGGGGGTTGGGAGCCCCCTTGGTCCCTCGCAGGCCCCCTCTCGGGTTGGGCGGGTGGTTGTCTCGGGGACGTGTGGCTGTGGGCCCTTGTGCCGGGGGGGCGGTGGGGTGGCCTCGGTTGCCTGGTTTCCCCTGCCTTCACCTTGGGCCGGGGGGTGGGGTGCTATCACTTCCCCTGACAGCATAAAATGCCAGCACATCCAATGACAAATCAGTTAATCAGTTCACACCTACACTTGCACACACAAGAACGTTTGAGTGATCAATATCATTATTATTATTACTGTATAGCGTATGTTAAAGATAACAGACATGTATATGTGTAGGAACACGTGTGTGTATGCTACCTACATATAATACCCATTTGTAACATTATTGATTATTATTATTATTGATATTGCTGTTGTTATAATTTTTGTTGTTTGATCTCCTTAAAGTAATGAGTGTTATGTTTCATATGGCTGTTTGTATTCTGTATTCCCCTACACTTAATTTTCTCCATCCCACCTACATTATTAGTGTTGTTATTTCTATATACCTTTGTTCTTTTAATCTTTTTTTTCCTTTCTCTCTCTCCATGGTGATTAATGTCTGTAATTGTCACAATTGTTGTTTCTGTATCACCCCCATTTTTATTTTTTTCTTTTCTTTTTCACGGTACTAGGACGGGTGACTTCGGAGCGGCCAGGCTCTTCGCTCTTGAATGTAATGTAAAATAAAGTCGTCCTCCGAAGAGGGGGGGTGGTGGTGGGCAATTTTTTTTTAAAAAAAGGTCTTTTCTGAGTCTGTAAATGTATAGTTTACATGATTTACCTGAGTTAGCATTGCTCACCCAGTCCAGAAAAAGTGTCGTTTAGCCGGATTGGTGTCTCAGAATTGCCTGGACGTGTTTGTGTGCATCAGTGTGTGTTTGCTTTGTGGGATAACTTACCGGCCTGCTGCCACTATGGGTAAACATTTACAATGGATAGGTGAAAATAAGCTCCTTCAAAACGGCAGGTGTTTGTGCATGCCTGTCCGATGACAGTGTGAGCATATACAATGCTGGTTCTTTCAGGCTCGATGTAGCTGTTTTTCATAAATTAAAAAAAAACCTTTTTAGTCACATTTCAAATACGTTCATGTCTTCTCACTCCGAAGCACAAATTTAAAAGAGAAATTTCTCCGTACGACAGGTTCTGGTCCGGATCGCATGGGTCTGAACCCTCATCCAAGCCAGGAGGCAATCCGGGTCCTTCTAGAGACGCAGTTAATGGAGTCTAAGCAGAGTTTGAGTACAATGTGCTTTTAAATCCTCCTCACATGAGGACTCAGAGGAATAGGAACAAACCTCTCTAGGAAAGCATGTGAAATAATGGGAAGCTGAAGATAAACAAGGCCGGACCAATGACCATTTTGAACCCTTTAAAGAATTGTGTCAAAACCACTATATGGCATATCTGGTTAATAGCTTATAAAAAAACGGCAGGAGCTCGATGCCGGTTCTCTGGGCATCAGCTAAGAAGAGCTCTAAGTGCAATCTGAGATGGAACTCGCTAACCTCTGTCGCCCATTTCAGCTCTACATTGTTTTTAATCAATGGCACTGTGCAAAAGATTTGTCAGGGTATATTTATTTATTTCAAAGGCTCTTAGGTTCACAGTGTGTTGTACAATATTATTGCGTCTATAGAGATTCAGGAATGGTGAAAGAAATCCAAATAACATATTCACAGCTGGCTCCTGGTAGTTTGTTTGCCTCTCGCTCATGCAGCAACATGTATTTAAATTCTACACGCATTTGCACTGTGTAATTCCAAGGTCAGTGAGATCATTAATTTCCACTGGAGGCTAGCGGACATTGCACCAGGTGTTGTACTGTGGTATGGTGGCGTGAGGGTGCCCTGACACACGGCGTCTCAATATCTCTGCACACTGTGCATGTTACACAGGTGCCAACTCCCCCTAAAATAACAAAACCAAAAGAAAATCGTACCCAAATAAAAAATTGGCATGTTATTGCACATTATGTACGGTTAGTCTTAAGTCATCCTACTCCACAGATAGGAAAACAAGACCTATCCTTTGACACGACCTAGCAGGGACATACCTAGAAATTCTGGCACCCCTGACTGAATAGCACCTTGGGTCCCCCTGCCCAACTTTATATATAATATCATATATTCAAGGGCCCCTGTCAAACGATGGGCTCCCTAAATCTACCAGGGTATCCACGCTCCTCCAACACCCCTTGTAATTGTAGAACCGCTACACTGAAGGGATCCTTACTAGGATTTCCTGTGTAAAGGGCGCTCAGCTCAGGAAATATCCTACTGGAAGTACTTTTGGTGAACTGGATGTTTCTTTCAGGCCAGAGTCCTTCACCCTCCAGATGTAGAGGAGACGTCACCTTAGGACTCAGGACATCACCTTAACGGCTGACATCTGGAGTTTCTTATACCACACGTCACAAATTAACTGTGTTCAACAATTACTTGCTGCGGTATATTTCTGGGGACATTTTCATTCTCTATACAGCCGCACATATTGTTAAATGGCTGAGTTATCAGTAAGATGATGCAATTAGCATGCAAGACGCTGGGCTTTTTCTGGAGGTAGTACTTTGGTTAATAAGTGTGATCATTTAGCAGGTGGCAAAGGACAGAAAGTAGATGAACTAGGTAGGTAAACAGGTTTAGGAAAAATGACAGACGTTGTTGGTGAGAGCTACAGGCAGGCCTCGGGTTAACAATCCAACTTATGGATATCTCATGACTTAAGAACGGACTGTCATATAGCCTATTATATTAAAAAATCTGGTTAAATACAATGGGTTGCGATAATGAACGCACAAGTTACTTAGTGACACTCATGAAAACGTCATGCTGCTTTAGTGGTTTCTCATTACAGTACTGCACCAGATGTAGTTACTTTTATTATTACTTTATAATAATTATTATTGTTATGACCTATATAATTGTTTTTTCAGCTTACCTACAAATGTGACTTAAAGACAGACTTAGGGAACAGACCTCGTTTGTAGCATGGGGGCCGCCTGTTTGGCTCTCACTGGCTTAACGGTCTTTTGTAAAATCCAAAAAGCCTTCTGAACTGAAAGTATGGTGGAGACCGTAGTTTTAGACGAAACCATGATGTATCGATAATGCCTTGCACCAACACCAATGCCAATAATATGTTGGATTATTCAAATAGTAATTTATAGACTTTCATAATTGTCAATCATGAGACCGCATTGGTTTAGAAATCAAAACAGAAAAACACAGAAAGCAAAAGCTGCATTTTATTTTGACTGTGGTCCAAGATTCATCGTAATTTAATTACACACTTAACTTCTTTCTTCTCAGGTCAAGTTATTCTGAGCTGGTATTTAAACTAATAGTTTAGGGGAGAGACATCCTACCTGGAAAACTGCAGTCTGGCTATATGTATGGACCCTAACATGAAGGGACGATCCAACTGATATGAAAAGAGTTCAGATATTGACGCTAATCCTGTTCAGGTGATGAACAAACTGTAATGTTTTTGTTGTTAAGGTCTGTGGAGTGCAAGCCACCCGTTTTAAGAAACTGGGTACCTGTTTCAAACACATTCATCAGTGACTGTTAGACCTACCCATTTATTGTTCTTGATTTTAGAGATTCCCTTGGATGTTCAAAGAAATCATCAAACATTTGTTTTATTAAGAGGCGCATATGAACAGACAGCTTGCTGTAATCACCACGCTCCTGTTTCTTCTGTGCAGATTCATCACCTCGGCGTTGGAGTGAAAAACGAGGGCTGAAACCCAGGATTCACACAAGCATCCCAGTGCGAGAGCAGAACCACATAAGCAAGATAATATCTGCATTTACCCTGATCGCCACTGCTGAAGTATTGCATTTACTTTGCAGATGGACATCTTTAGGCTGCCATCGCTTTAAGAGAGGAGATGACAGGTAATTTACCAAAAAAAAATACCTGTTACTACCTCATCACTAAGGGGAATGGATGTGCTTGGCTCTCACACTGTAGCCACTGCTGATTTCATCTGCATTTCGGGTTGGACAGCACAGTGACGCCCCCTAGAACAAACACCTTTTTTCCAATTTATTTTAAAATCCAAACTGCCAAAACTGACTTGCGTACCGTATACCCATCGATTATCTTTGCAGAAAAGCGTGTATATAGCATTTTATCGCTGAAGATCCTACTCTTTTTGAAATTTGAGAAATCGCATTTTAATTTTGAACGTGCTGGGATTCAGTATGACTTTGCTTTTCGTACACTGATATCCAAACATTTTCAAGACCTTTATTGATGAATTGCATGCTCAGTTGAGCTGGTGACAGAGAACAACCTTGAAAATGCCATAACCGCTGTTGCAACCTGCAAATACACATCTCAAATTAATGACATACACCTGTTTTCATTTTGCATAATGATTCTTGGCAAATACCATACAAAACTTCAATTACGTTGGCACAAATTGCCATCAAGCTCATGTTCATTTCCTGCCTTTTTGCAAATCCAGGCCTTCTTGTCCAAATAATGACTTAAATCACATGACTGAACACTGAAATTAAGCAAAAAGTCGGCTTACCCTGTGGACCTGATGTCCGTGAGCTAAACCATAAAAATAGCTTTGTTGAATTCAGTCTTAGCTGTTCCTGAAATTGCACACAATATGAAATGCAGTTAAAACAGTTAAATGGGTTTGGGTTATTGTGCATTTTTTATAAACAGCCTTTAACAGACCATTGAAATGCCCCACCAATATTCATCCAGTAATACGAATTGATATTGTTCTTCAGCCTGTCCAGTAACTGCAAGGAAGCCTGGACATTTGCAAAGTGCAGCATCAGTCAGTGATGACATCCTTAATGTAACAGCACTTCAGCCAATGGCAAGGGGGCGTTAATATAAGACAGAAAACCAGGACAAACAAGGCCAATTTACCGGAGTCCAAAGCATGAACTCTCCATCATTGTTTATAAGGTATTTTAACGGAATTAATTATCGTTGACGCTTCTTTAGGTATCAAGTTAATTAACTACACTTTCATACAAGGGTTTGATAACTTTGCTGATAATTAGCTCTTAATATCTTCATTTAGCTTAAGCATTTTCCAGTTGGCATTATATTCTGCCTTTTATATATCTTTAATTACAGTGCGGCACTTCCCAGAGATGTAATCTTACTAAACAAACAAGCTATACAATTGTTTCAGCAGTCAAGCGTTCTGGACAAAAGCCATTGTTGGCAAGTGAAAAGCAAAGAATGATGACTGTTGGCATGGCGACAATTGTCAGTTTGATTGTTTTTCTTGTATTTCGGCAGAATATAGGCTGAGGAATTTGACTGGCAAATGCATCACCTTTAGATTAAGTTAGCAAAGCGCTAGTACTCAATTAAAGCGGCACAAAATGTCATTAGTGGTGACCCTCCGCGCTTCTCGGTCCAGCACGCTCTCACTCACCTGTGAAATTTAATGTGAACACAAGCCTTGCTACGTTTCTCCCGATACTTTGACCTTTCAGCAATGTTTAAATCAGACTGTGACATTTTTGTTTTATATATGACTGAAATATCTCTCCAGTTACCCCAGGTTGTGGTTAATGTCTGTGCTAATACTACCACTTTTCATGGTTTTTCCGTTTATTACAAAAATAGACAGGAACTTGAGTATGAGGCTATTAACCGAAAGTTATGTGGTCTGAAATCATTTTCTAAGAAATAAATGACAGCCAGGTGATAACATACGTGTTCGGGTTTCGCATTTCAGAGTTGGTTGACGTGAGATTAACATGTTGGTTAATCCCATCTGTTCCTCACCCCCCCCCCCCAACATGCATAAATTGGTCCGTTGTGTTTGCTTCCCCCTCAATAACCCAAAGAGTAATCAACACGTTCCAGAAGCTTCTCCTATCACCTCAGTCATGCATTCATTACAACCTTGCTCTTCATGAAGGCTCTTTTTGTTTCTGCATCCAGCTGCACTCCAACCCTACCCATCCCCAGAAGAGGGAATGTTAGAAAGGAACATGCTTTTGTTCTCCAGACTGAGAAACAGAGACAGAGACTTTCACCACCTAATTTTTCTGCATTGCTTCTGGTATTATTATACGAGACAGATACTTCCCCAATTCCAAGGGGGGCGGGGGGGTGGACCCTGTCTTGCGTTCAATGAGACACAGATACAGGTGAGAGCAAGCTTAGGTTACAAGGATCATAGCACAGGGTCAGCTAACATACTGGATCCCCAGAACTGGGGGTTGAGGGCCATGCAGAAGGGCCTATGGATACAGGGTTATTTCACCAAAGCCAGACTTGAACCAGTAACCTTCTGATCATAGACACTGAGCCCACTGAACCACACGGACTGCTCAATAATGCTCCTAGTCGCTTTATACTTGCTATTTCTATGTATATTTTGCATTATTTGCTCTTTTTTAAGGTTAAAGTGTACCTAACGGTTTACAGGAGTACGTAATAGTATTTGGTAGTAGTAGTATTTGGAACTAATATCCTGTGTTTCATAAAACCAGAAAGCTGACTGAGTATCAAATAATAATCAGAATGTACTTCCAGGCTAGAAAAATATAAAATATACAGTATGTCATAGTATAATCATTGTCTCATACTTGTCACAGGTATGAGCATATTTTGTAACAAATAACCCCATTGCTACCGTGGTCCAGGTTTATGAAGCTAACGATGAATGTCAGTGTTACAGCAAAAATCAGACACCCACCAGGACAAAAGTGCCTCGTTTTCATCAATCAAAAACACGAAACTGAACAAAATTAGCTTGCAAAGCCTCTGCAGTGCTTACTTGCGCATTTGTACAAATGACTGAACGATGCCGTTTTGAGTTTCTTTCACCTTGTCAAAATCGGCAGATTGCTTCATTTTCATGCTGCGAGCTAATTAAAGTGCACTTTTAGTGCCTGTCTTGGTGTGTCGTTTCTTCCTGGAAGGACTCTCACTTGAATCTAATGCTAATTAAAGCTTATTTTTATTTATATATTTATTTATTGTTCACTTTTACCCGCTACTGCGCTTTGCTAGAGCCCCAGCTAGTAGTACAGAGCGGTTTTAATGACAAGAAGTACGTATTTATTGGAAATTTGTCGATTTAGTGTGCAGGCTCAGTGTGGGAGGCGGGCTGATCCAGCTACCTCTATCACAGAACATGGGTCTCACATCACGGGGGATTGTCTCTACTGTCATGTTGGGTTTAATGCACATCTGAGTTACCAGAGGCGAATTCCCATAGAACTGTTAAGGGCTTTCCAGCCTCCCAGTGAGACGATTCACTTTACCTTCCATCTCGTCCTCATATCTGCATAATTCCTTTGACTTATTTTTGTTCCCTCAGTGAGTGCGATGTACCCGGGATGTGTAAATTCAGCTTTATTTCCTGTCATCATGAATCCGTAGCATGTCGAGGTTCTAATAGAAGATCTTTGTGAACCACAGGCATCTGTCATTCAAGTCAGAGCAATAGGAGGATCTTACATAGTTCCAGTGATTCATTCGTCGGTTAAACTTTCTGGTCAACGAGAAGCCTTGAGCAACCCAGACATACAGACCCCGCCCACTCCCAGATATCTGAACTTCCATATCACATGCTATTCTAATATACCAGTCTTGAAGAAAACTATGAATTTTCAAAAACACTCAGAACTGTCATGTTTGATTGTTTTTATATATCCTGGCCTAAAAGCCTTAGCTAAGTCCTTTGATTCTGTCCTTGGGGACCCACAGTCGGTCCACGTTTTTGCTCCCGCCGAGCTCCTTGCAGAGTTCACATTTTTGCTCCCTCCCAGCTCTTGGTAGGAATGAAACACATTTGTCCCAAGGACCAGATTGGGAAACAGTGATTTAATGTATACCTGAGGAGGAAGTAGACATATCCACCTAAGTGTTTGTGTTTTTTTTTGCTCTGCCTGTCCTTAGTTTTATATTGTTTGACTTGAACAATGTGTTCTCCTCTTGGCCCCAAATCTGATGGGCATCTTACCTCCTAGGCATTGGGGTGTTTTTTGGTGACATGGTGGCTTCTTGGCGAGTCCAAGTTATATCTCAAATCAAGTCCAAGTCTTCCCAAGTATTCATGTCACCAAATTTGTTACTCAAGTCCAAGTCAAGCTGTGAGTCTTCTGGCTTCAGCCCATCAAATCTGTTTTATAGGCTTTAGTGATTAAATCTCGCTGCAGCAAAAACCCACCATACAATGTAGGTTCATAGGCTAGAGATAGGTTGAAAGTCTCCACTCTGTCATGGTTGTCCAGATCTGTGTGTGCAGGAGTGATGCATCTTTTCAACAAAATATCTTACGAAACCTTGCATTCATCCAAATGAAAATGCAGACAGCAGAGAAATAATACACACTGAAATTATAAAATTAACATTATGGTATCCAGAGGGGGACTATAAAGTATTAAGTCACAGGATCCAAGTCACATGTCATTTGCCCTCAGTTCCAAGTGGAGTCCGAGTCTTTCCATTAGTTTTGCCGAGTCAAGTCACAAGTAATCAAATTTGTGCCTTGAGTCCGAGTCAAGTTGTGAGTCAGTGACTTGAGTCCTCATCTATTTTTGCACACCTCTAAGACCAGTGTTTGAGTCTCTACCCTGTTTCTAAGTGTGTGGATTTGTCTGTTTCCCCCTGTATTGTTGTGGGGTTTGCTTTGGGTCCCCCCAGTCAAAAACCCTTCCAAAGAAAATTGGAGTGTCCATTGGTGAATGTTGTTTAATACAGTACCAGCTCAGAATAACTTCTTTTCTTCTCGGATCATGTAAAGTATGCGATTAAATTACGATGGTTTATGAGTTTTGGACCACAGTCAAAATATAATGCAGGCTTTGTTTTTTCTCTGTGTTGATTTCCAAACCAATGCGGTTACGTGATAGATAACTGCGAAAGTCTGCCACAAATAATAACTATTTGAACTGAATATATTATCAGCAGCCCTGCAATAGGCTCCCCACCCTGGGTTATTCCCCGCCTTGCAGCCATAGCTTCTAGGATACACCCTGTGACCCTATACAAGATAAGTGTGTATAAAAAATGTATGGATGTTCCCTCGCATTGACGCTATTCCCTGCTAGTCTCTGTAACCCCTAGTAGGGACTTCCCTTGCCTTCCACAAACATGTTCCTGTTTGCTTCAACCCAGAGTCATATGCTTCTGTTTGAAGCACAAATTTACTAAGCTAGAAGCTTAATTAATTACCTTCTACCTGTGAAATCAATGAATATATCCATGAAGTTTCTGGCAACTCAGCACAGCCTGATTGAAACCACAGTATTAGGTCATCCTCGACAGAATTTCAATCAAATTGTGGTTTTCCTCAAAGGTGTGACACCCACTGGTCTCTTCCCCTCATGTCTGGATCGGCACTCTAGACACTTGGAGGTTTATACACCAAGTGGCTGTGAAGCCGACGTCAATTATCCACCAGCTCCATCAGCCGCTACCTCAAACACCTTTAATGTGGAGTGGCAGGGGTAGCAGCTGCCTGAGAAACGCAGCCCGTCAGTGCCACCCCCCCCCCCCCCACCCCCAGGCAAGCGTGTGGCAGCCGGGGCCGTGAGAGAGTGTGAGGTGGCTTCATTAACGCCCAGTGGTCACGCCTCTTCTCACTCCATGCAACACATACCATACAAATATATATTTATGTTAAACAAAGAGATAAAAATCACCCAAAATCAGAAACTGGACATTCCTTAAAATTACCTCACAGGAAGTCTGTGTCTTAAACAGTGAAACAGTCCCTGAAATATCTACCCGCAGAGTCCAAAGTGCATTGCATTAAAAAATCTGCATGCACGGTGCAATCCGTATCTCCACCAGTCATCTACACATCATCCTAGCAGTCATTAGATCACATCACTGGGGCAGAAGGAGCAGCAGAATATTTATCCATCTCTGGCTGTGCCTTCTCGGGCTTTACAATGAAAGAAATGAGGAAGGGAAGAGTTAAAAAACCATTTATACCAATATGTGAAAACACAGGGGCTTTGATATTATCAGTTTATGGCTGTGCATCATGTTGAAATCAAATTATGCCAGAGGCTCCCTTTCCTACTCTGCAGCCAAGGCAGATGGGGCATTTTCATTTCAGTAATCGTCTTCACTGGAACAGCTTCATCTGAGATCCTGCAACTCCATTACGACACGGCCGTTCCTTTGTGTGCTGAAAAAAACGGGCCGAGCTTGATGGTAGCATTTTTATGGGCTGAAGATACTTAACGGCAGTCTGTACAGCTACACGTGTGGAGAGACGGCTGAGTGTTATGAGGAAAATAAGGCTATTAACTTTGTCCAGCGTGCTGGTGTCTTTTTTTCAGAACTGGAATGTAAGATGTAGACCAAAAATAAGAGGATAAATATGAAACTAAATCAGATAGGTTCATTCAGTGTGAACTAGTGGTAGAGCCAATTGGATCGACCCCCTCATATCCACCCATCCATTTTCCAAACTGCTTATCCTACTGGGTCACGGGGGGTCCGGAGCCTATCCCGGAAGCAATGGGCACGAGGCAGGGAAC
>JABFEA020000017.1:2514999-2540357 GCA_019775915.2 Cyphomyrus plagiostoma | reverse complement strand
TTCTGAAGGCGAAAGGGGGTCAAACACCGTATTAGTATGGTGTTCCTAATAATCCTTTAGGTGAGTGTATATATATATTTTCCCTTTAAAATATATTTTTTAAAACTGCTTATTAATGTTTTTAACTCTCACCGCCAGTCACTATTGTGAAATTAGAAGCACACAGCGGAATAAATGTAACATATTGTAATATTAGCCTGCTAGCCTGGTAAGCTAGATGTCACGCATACTAACTAGCGATGTTATAAAATGCAATGTAATATGCTAGTGTCAAGATCCATTTAAATGCTCTTTGACAGACACATAGCTTTTCTCCAATTTACAAATCATTATTCTAGCGATCGATGGTTAAAAATAACCACTGGATCCACGGCCCATGGCCGGTGAAGCTAAAAGATCAACCCCACCCACACCGCACCTGATTGGCTAAGCTACACGAATTCATGAGTCAAAGTTTGATGCAGATGAACTTGGTGCAAAATCGCTTCGCAAAATCACTCTGCTGCCGGAAGTGAGGAATCAGATTTTCACGTCTCGCAGCTATAATACAAGTGAATGAGACACGAATATTTTTTCACACTAGTGTGACTGCAGCTATAGGCAGAAGGGCAGAAAATACAGGAGAATAAAATGCTTTTTTCTCTTCTGGAATTCACTGAAGTGACCTACATGTGTGTTCTCTTGAGCGCCATCCAAAAGAATATCAGTGACTTTAATTAAATTTTCCATAAAAACAACATGGATGGCATACAGCTCAGTGCATTAGGGATTGGTCCCCATGTCCGCAAGCTTGCAGGCAGATTAATCATACCGCCGCTGGTTCTTTCAGCGAGGTCCTTAACCCCCACCACTTCAGGGATGCAGCTCTCTGCTCTCCGTCTTGCCTTGTTTGTTTGTCACTTTGTGTAAACGCATCCGCTAAATAAACATAAGCGCACGGGAGTCGGCAGGGAGCACGGTGAGAGCACAACGCCGGCTCAACAGTTTGACGATGTGTGAAGAGGATGGACGAAGTGGGACAGCTCCTCCTCTTCCTCCGTCTCACTCCTGGAGGGATCTTACGGCCGCGCCTCCGGAGCAGGTACCCGGAGGTGCCGCCAGCTCAATCCGCTGAGGTCATCTCCCCAAGGCTGCGGCAGCCTTAATTACTGTCTCCTCCCCACGTTAATATCCCATGGTGCCTGTTCCCAATTAAACATGCGACTGCATTTGTTGGCAGTTTGCATCCATAAACGTGTGGGGTAATCGGGGCTCCGTTTGACACAGAGTGCTCAGAACCGCCTCGCAATTACATCGTTTCTGTGTCAGCTCCCGGGGGGAGAGGCTGCTATGAAAATGACAGGTGGGGGGCAGCCTTAAACTACTGATAAATTAAATCACTTATCGCTCTCATTACTTAATAAATAATTTATCATGCCTCCCAATTAATCAATCATACACATTCCATGACGCCCCCATCTCTCTCCCCAATTGAAGATACGTGGTACGTCAGCTTTACACAGCATGCTCCATGGGGTGGTGTTGAATTCTCCATTTTCTTCCAACCATTAAGGGCCATACGGCCTTAATAATAAACGGACCTTGTCCGCAGCACCCATGAAAGGTAGTAAGAATATAAAACTCGCAAATAAAAATTCTGGCCGGATGCCTTCAGACTGCACGGCTCGCTTTGTTTTCATAGCGAGTCTGATCCCCCGGTAAAGGACAGAGCGTGAAGTGCTTTACAAATGCATTCCTACGTTGTTACTTCCATAGATCTTGGAAAAACAGCTCTTGTCAAATATATCGTTCTTCTGATTCTCACAGTGTCTTACAAACCCATAAAGTTTGATTCTATATTAATATTATTTATCATTTTAATCTTACTAAGCTGTATAATTCAGATGATATATTTACAATGCTCTAGTCTTGCCCTAATAAATAACATATACATTCTGTACAATATATTGCAACACTGTAAAAACGTAATATAAGAGATACTCAGACCAAAAATATGACAGGGGACTGCTTTCCTGCTAGACAAGTGTTAAATACAAGAGCATCCAGTGTTGTCAAGAGCCCGTCACCAAGGGTTGACAGATGAAAATGACGGGCAGCTCAGTGGTCCAATGGGCTAGTTGAGACGTTCCCAGAAAAGACGATCCTTCCAGAATTTCTTGAAGTTTATAATTTTTACATTGATGGAATTCTGTGCTGGTTAATAGACTCATTTTATTTTGAATGCCAAGATTTTTTTCTCACAAAGGCCTTGTTCTTGCTTATATGTTATATGTGATTGACATCACAAGGGTTTCATAAATAAATCCAACCTCGGTTCATTGCAAACAGCGTGTGTTTGTGTGTGTTTACATGCCTTAAAGTGACTGTTAATTAGTGTACCATCAGGGTATCATCATAACGTGGGTAAGAAGAAACACTTATTTGTTGACAAGAAAAAAACAACTTACCTTAGATAAATGTAACAGGGAAACAAACCATTTACCATTATGATCTTTTTGCATCTCATTCCCTTTCACATGGACTCCAACTTGAGTATTTCACTATGATCTTGGGACACAAGTGGAAAACCATAGAATGCCTCTTGCTCAAAGCGGTTTGGAAGATGGATGGATGGATGCCTCTTGCTCATGTCAGCAAATGTCTAGCTCTCAGTTCAAAGTAAATTTTATTCAATGTTATTTGTCTGCGTATACAGTGATTGGAGTATTTATATGAATAGGCAATATTTTGCTGTAAGTTTTGGATGAAATTACATTGAATGGGAGGGTTTGGAGATTTTCTGTAAGACCAGTGCAAACATTTCAGTTATGCATGCTCTCTCTGCCCCCTCACTTAATTGTATTTGTGTCAACACAGAAGGGTATCAATGGAAGGAAGTTTCTTTTTGCCATCTTCTATACCAGGAACATCCATCTGGAGTCTATCCATCCATTTCTTTAAACCACTTATCCTATTCAGGGTCATGGGGGGTCCAGAGCCATCTTAGAGCCTATGGGTGCAAGGTAGGGAACTACCCAGAATGGGGTGCTAACCCATTCCAGGACACACACACACACACCCCTCTATCTAAATGGGGACCTTCCATTCATTTTTATGGGAAAAACCCTAATCCCAGTCATGACACCCGAAACCCCTACCAAGCCCTAACCGTAACCAAAAGTAACCAAAGAGCATACACCTTTTGGCATTTTAAGTTTTTTCATTGCATTCACAGATTTTTATAAAATTGACCTTATCCAAATGGGGAACTGACAAATGTCCCCTAAGGTAAAGAAGTTTCATTGTACTTTGGTCTCCAAATGTAATCTATGCAAACACACAAAATTTTTGGTAATTCTCATGATTCTGAGGGGAAAACCAGAATATCTGGAGGAAACCCCATGATGACACGGGGAGAACATGCAAACTCCACACACACAGAGCCATAGCAGAGACTCGAACCCTGGTCCCAGATGTGTGAGGCACCAGTGCCACCCCTGCCAGAGAGAATTTATTTTATTTTTTTCTGGATCTACTGTCAGTCAAGAAAGGCTTAATGTGCGACTTGGAGTGCATTAAGCGCCTTGTATCGTTTATAATATTTGTCTTAGACCTAAAGAGATGATTGTCACGATTACACTAAAAAGCCAGAACTGCTTTCTTATGCCAGTGATTAAACATTTCCATGTAGTTTATTCTGTTAATTAAAAATAATTCGAATTTTATGTGATGTTAGTTAGAATTAAAGATTATAACAGTTAATTGATTCACTGCAGTGATTCCCCAGGCTAGAGCAATGTGTGGTTATAGAAAATTACACAACATGACCACTGAGATTTAAGAATTCACCAGTCCCGTAGCATGGTGATCTTAGTTTATATAACCTTCTTAATTTCACACAAAGTGAGTCTGGACTTCTAATAGTCTCATCTCTTGGAGATGGCTTGACATGTGTCTCCCCACTTCATGTCAGTCATGTTCTGCGTTGCTGCTACCATTGATTATTTAAACACTGCATGCCTCAGATGGCAGAAGATAGAGGAGGTTCGCTTTTGTAACACCTGAGCAGGACCAACAGCACTGTGTGGGGTGTACTGTCACGGCAGATGTTAAGGATGCTTGCAGCTCCTTAAACAAATGACAGTCGATGCCTCTGGAGTTCTCTCATTATACACCGATCAGCTATAACATAAAAAAGGGGCAGGAGTAAGGATCTGAGTGACTCTGACAAGGGCCAAGTTGTGATGACTCAATGCTTGAGTTGAGTGTCTCCAAATCAGCATGTTTTGTGGGGTGTTCCTGGTTTGTCGTGATCAATACCTACCAAAAGTCCGTCATCCAATAGGTGATGGGGGATTCTGGGCACCTAAGGCTCACTGATGCATGTGCGGGGCGAAGGATAGTCCATCTGGCCTGATCGCACAGGAGAGCTATTGTAGCACAAGTTGCATGTTGGCTGTGACAGAAAGGTACCAGAACACACCGTGCATTACAGCTTGCGTGCTGGGCTCCAGTCAGAGTGCCCATTGACCCCTGACCACCAACCAAAGCACCTACAATGGGCATGTGAGTGTCAGGACTAGGCCATGAAGCAATGGAAGAAGGTGGCCTGGTCTGATGAGTCACTTTTTATGTAACATCATGTGGACGACCGGGTGTGTGTGTGTGTTATTTACCTGGGGGAGAGCAATTCCCCAGATTGCAATTGAATCGAGTGACTGTAGGATGTGCTGGACAAACAAATCCAATCCATGGAGGACCCACCTCACAACTAACGTAATTAAAGGATCTGCTGTTAACATTTTGGTGCCAGATACCACAGGAGACCTTCAGAGCTCCATGCTTTCAGGGGTCAGAGCTGTTTTGATGGCTATACACAATATTATGTAGGTGGCTTTAATGTTCTGGCTGATTGGTATATAATTAACATAATAAAACAGTTTTTGTTTGCTTTATATTTCAGTTTAGCGACAGCATTTCTGCTGTTGAACACATAGGTATTGCCATCCTTCACTCCCAGTCTTGGTTTAATTTGCTTATGCGAAATCACCAGACAATATGTTTATGAAAGGCAAATAGTTTCTCAGTTAAAAAAAGCTGAAAATTGGATTGCATAGAAACCAAAGATGCATGTTCATTTGAAGCAGCTATGGATTTAGATTTATTATTTGTATCCAATTTGAATCCAATCCCACTATATATAAATGCCTCAATATACTTTAATTATAGCAATATAGTGCCAGGAAAAAGGTTTTTATTTCTGTTTGTATTCCTTAACCATTACTTTTTTTTATTGAGAGACTTGACTGCTTAATTCTTCCCAAAAAAAATGAACATTGTTCCTTTTGCATTTCCCATACCTCACTGTATGTTAACACAAGGTGTTTATTCTTTTGCTTGGTGGGTAGGTGGCGTAGTTTTCAAAAGCATTTTTTTTCCCAAAAATGAGAGAAATTCTTTGGAAAAAGTTCTTGACAGCTGCTGTTGACCCACTCCCACCTTACTTCCTCCCCAGCTTGTCCTGGATCCCTGTTGCTATCCGTGTTTGTGACGTGATTGATAGCGGAAAACCAATTTCCTGTTTTTTTTTTTTGGTGGGTGGGGTTGGGGATAAGACCTCTTTAGCCCCCAGCTGCTTCCTCAGACGAAAATCTCCCCATGAAGAATTCATGAGTTCGGCTACCAGGCTTGACAGTCTGGGTTCGAGAGCAGGAATGCCGCGATCCTATTGCAGAACAGGCTGCTCCGACATCCGCGACCTGGTGGTACTTCATGTCAGACCGCTGGCGCGTGACTTACCAAAGACGGCGAGGCACAACGCATCTAAGAATGATTATCCCCTGTTCTGTATGTAATGTGTGATTAATTTTATTTCTAAATTAAAATAGTGGGTGTAATTACAGCTAAATGATTGATGAAAAGAGCGACCTTGCATAAACTGCTATTGTGATCACTCCCAGTCTGGAGTAATTAAAGTCACCGTCTCTGGCTCTCAGGCCTCAGGAATCAATATTGAAAATCAACGGAGGGAAAACCAAAACAGCTTTTCCCAGAGATTGATAGTTTTGTTATTGCCTTTTAATAATAATGCTTTGATCAACACAGCCCCCTATTTTCTAAGATAATTATTTTTTTTAATTAAAAGATTAATGTCCTGTGCCAAACATGCTTAAGGATGTTATCATTGGATGTGTCCACCGTCGGCAGAGTGGCCCTTGGGGTGTTCAGCCATCTATCCCCTGTGCCCACCTGTCTGTGCAGGGCCATGGTGGCCGGAAGCCTATTTTGGAGGCTACAGGAGGTAAGGCAGGCAACCACCCAGGACGGGCATGAACCCGGAACTGGGCACTCTCACCTTGGCATGCCTTTTGGCAAATAACACCATGTTCATCCATCCATCAATCCATCCATTTACCCATCCATCCATCTATCAATTTACCCATATATCCATTCATTCATTTACCCATCCATCTATCCATCCATCCATTTACCCATCTCTCCATTCATCCGTTTACCCATCTATCCACTTACCCATCCATCCATCCATTTACCCATCTTCCAACCACTTATCCTGGTCAGTGTTGTAAGGATCTGGAAAAGTGGAGCCTATCCCAGACGTGACAAGGCACTAGGCATAAATACAATGATCCATAAGTAAAGTATTATTAGATTATCAGTAAAGATAGTAATTAAATATTCTTTAATGTTTTACCTATTTTTGGGCATCTCAGGTCATATATTTTGATTTAAGCACAACATGTATAGTATCACTATGAAGATTCTGAAATTATAATTACAACTGAACTAAGATGTATCAGTGATTTATTGATATTGTGAATAATTTGGTGGAAACTGCCCATATGTGTATTATATATAACAGCACACAGACTGGATAACCTTCTATAAAATAGCTTCATTAAGGCGGCAACATGATAAAAAGTTATATCCGCCTGTAACCAAAATTAGCTTAATATCTTTTTTTTTCCCCAGTCAAAAAATAAATAGATATTCTGAATATAATGACACTCAGAAGCTATTGTGTGGGGTTAAGCAATGAAGCAAAACCACCTTCCGCTTGGCGTGTAATGAAAAACAATGAGAGATCCTGTCATCATTAAGCGCTGATGTTTATCGCTCTTAATTCTACTGCGTTACTCTGTCTCTCACACCATATTGGCCTCAAAACTAATAATTTATGAGGAATTGCGGAATGAAAAGTGGTAGCATTCCACAGTTACTCTGGCATGGTTTGCATTGTATTTCGATAAATGAGACAATGAACTTTCTCTTAAAAACTGAATACATAATTAAGCAACCAAAAGTTATAAAATCTGTATGGTTTACTTAGCTATGGTCATACCTAATTCACTAATTTGATTCGGAAATGTTAAAAGCTTATATTACAAAACTTTTTACAAACAATTTATGATAAATAACACGGAAATACTTCTGCACCCCTGTGAAAGTGTGTACCGCTGTAAAAACATGTCTGAATATCAAGGCCTTTTTAAATCAAGGAATTGTGTCGGACGTTTTACCGCAAAAGTGATCCTAGGCATACTATAAACGATGAAAAGAAAAAGTCACCAATTAATTAATTTTGAGCCTCCATCTTCTGTGAAGTCTGAAGATGTCGGCAAACCTTTCTTTCTTCCGCCAAACTCGCAAGGCGCTGCTGGCTAAATCAGACCGCGCTATTTTTCATCCAGATAATGTCCCTGTTACTTTGGCGATCACCCACATGACACGAGGACGACATTGAGGCATATTTTCTCCAGATGTCTTCGTACGAGTTGTGGGAAATCATTCACGTGGCACACATGCCGAGCAGCCGGGGACTCCTCACTGTCCTCGTAACACAACACGCAGAAGAAGAACATTTGAAGGTCTACTCACATTTTTATTAATTTTGAGACTTTGCGAGTTATATCTAAAGTTGTGAAGCCAGCAGAGACACTAATCACCAAGACAGGCTATGTACTGCATAGCAGACTACAATTTTTTTTTTCACGCTCAGATCATGGAGATCACAGGGATTCGTGTTTATATAATAGGGATAATTCTGCCACAGGGTCTAGGCCAAGGTATTTGCGCTGACTGCTTCTCTAGCACCTCCTGGAATGTGGCGTTTGTGTGCCGGAGATGTGCAGCCTGGCTATAATGATGGCGTGTCCTCGTGCTCCCGTCACTGCTTCAGCGCCATCGAATTTCGGCTAGTCTTGCTTGACCTTAATTTGAATAAATTCTCCACAGGCTAAAAGGAACACCCGCTAAAAGACAACGACAGACGTTACGGTATTAAAACAAAAGCAGGACTGCTGCTGTCGCGCACTGCTGCGAGGAATCCAAATGAGAGAAAAAAACTCGTTTCCATAACCAGAGGCATCCCCTGTGATGTAAGAGGTGATTTAAGTGAATATCCATCTTCTTGTAATTCAGACGCGGCAGCGTTACTGACTCGCGTTCCTTTGGCATTCTTTAACGAACTTTCTGAATCCTCCAAAATCAAGGTAGCCCTCCCTGGGACACGTTTCAAAAAACAGAAGAAGTTAGAGTTAATGATTTAGGGAGAGCTCAGTTAGACTGAGCCCCCCCCCCCACCACAAAACCCAGCCTGCTCAAGGTAACACCTGGCCATGTTTGGGAATTTACAGTTCAGACGTTTAACAGAAACAAATTAAAGACTTTCCCGCCGCTGGCGCAGTGAATTCCTGAGCAGCCGTGCGATCTCTAACGAGACCCTGTTTCAATTAACATTTTCATTAAGGGGCTCAGGGAGAAGTCGGGGAAGCGGGTGACGTGTGGTGTTGGTGGGGTGGGAGGGGAACTGACACCGGGGGGGTCACGCTCCGACTTCAAAGGTGCCGCATCTCATCCACTGCCGGCCACCCGAATTAATACCTCCCTCCTTGGGAATATAGAGAGACTACATATGTTAATTCATATCAGACTTTATTAGGGGCCGCCTATAGGGCACCAGTGAAGTTGAAGCTCTGCTTCATCGTGGATGGCTCCCCCCCCCCCAGCATAATTAACAATGTCACGATTTAGATCATGTGTCTCTGCGGGAATCTGCCTCTTCATTAAATCAGCTGGAATATGAACGTTCATCTACAGCATCCATGAGTGAAATTAATAAAACACAACACTGAAGTTACCACGCTGTCTGTCCCTGCAGGACCTACCTCTGCCAAATCTCTTGTTAATGGCTTGTGTTTTATATTCTCTTTCGCTAGAGATCTATAACTGCAGAAAGCATCGCTTATGGGTTTGGCATGAGGCACTGGACGACACAAGCGTATGGATAATGCATATTTGAGACCGACCAAGGAAATATTTATGGATAAGCTCTCCATATTTTCTTATTTAGTGGAATGAATTATCTAAGATTTTAGGTTCAAAATGATGCTTTGTATCTCTCGTATGAATGGTCCTTAAGTTACATAGGGGGTTCGTAGGGGGCAGACTACACTGTAGAATAATATATCATTATTGAGGGGCCAAGTGTGTGACCTCCACCCGTACTGTGAGTAACAGACAAGTGAATTTAGAATTAAATGATCAGTGACACACGACAGTGCACAACAACAAAACACATCCTTTGCGTTTAACCCATATGTGACATAGCAGGGGGCAGCTAATTCAGCACCCAGGGAGCAGTGCTTGGGGGCAATACCTTGCTCAGGGTACCTCAGTGGTGCCTTGCTGGTCAGGGATTCAAACCTGCAATCTTTCAATTATAAGTGCCCTTCCCTAACCATTGAGTTACCACTGCAAAGTGGTGTTTGGCTCGGTCAGCTACGTCTGTAATCGTAAGATCACCGGTTTGAGCCCCAGCCTCTGCAGAGCAGTCATACATGACTGAGCAGGGCCTTGAGCATTTAGCTCCTGGGGTGCCACATATTGGCTGACCCTGCACTGTGACTGCCCCCCCCACACACACACACACACACACACACACCCTCCAAGATATGGAGATGGGATAGGCAAAGCAAAGAATCGTGTACTTTTGCAAATGGTGGATAAATGGTTCTTGTTAATTACTGTGGAGACCCGCGTTGGGGGTCCCTGACAGTTTGCTAAGTCAGTGCCCCCCTCAGAAGGGGGCTCCCACCTAACGGGCTGCCCGGCACTGACAGCCACTTATCATGCCGCCTTACATATTTTTCAAAGCAGCCCTCTGTCTTCCATTTGTCAGATTCCACTGTATCACCAAACAGCTTTCGCCCCATCAGCACTTCTGTGCACAGAGCCTCATCGCTCAAAGCCCGGCAGAAGCAGTCTTCCTCACCGCCTGCCCTCCATGCCGCCTCGCCCGCATCCTCCTCCACCGAGCGAGTCCATTTTCACACTTATTGTGTTTCCATTTCCCGGCGTGTGCTCTGGTGGAATAGAGAAATCCACCAGACAGGAGCCCAGGCCAAAAGATCGGCTCGGCTGAGATTGGTGCCCGATGTAGTTTTCTTGACGGGACAGAATCTGCAGCATTACGGTGCCCTTGGCATCAGTGCTTCTGCTGGGAATATCATGTCGTTCCTGCTAGGATATTGAGACTGTTTCTACATGTATGTGTATATGCGTGTGTTTTAATGGAATTTTCTAAGGATTTCTGCCCAAATTATGTAGATATATGCTTATTTACCTAAGACAACTAGGCCTGATAAAATACAGAGTCAGCTCTCTGCAAAAACAGCAAAAAGCTGGCATGACACAAGACATTCAGTAGATTACGGCTCCCAATAAAAAGACAGATGTGAGGTAGGAAGAGGGACTTATAAACCCACAGTTACAGCCACATCAAAAATGGGCGAAATGGAAGATAAGTGTGACATGAAATCTGTAACCAAGGGCTCATTTTAAACCCAAGCAAGTATACGCTATTTGATTTTATGGCTCTTTTGTGTCGGTCATTAATTACGTGTTTTGCCACGCTGAGTGCTCTTTGGGGCCTATGACGTGTTTAGAGACAAGCAATACAGCTTTAATTTTCATTTCTGAGACAGGTCCTGAACCCCTAGCATATTTTGATTCTATGCACACAAATATACAAATAAGAGAGGCGAAGGAGGAGCTCAATCATAAAAATCACGTGGGACAAGAATAATAACGGAACCAAAGATGTAGCTAACGAAGTAGAACATGAAGAGTGGGATTCCTTTTGTTTTAATGAGGAACATTTGTAATATTTACTGGCAGAGAAAAGCCACAGAGTAGAAATATTTAATCTTACTCTTGTTTTGGAACCAAAAGAAAATGCCTTTTGTTTATTTGATGAAATCGAAAACGTGTGGCTGAGTGTGTTACTCCTTCATTTATGCAGCAGTTTCTGATTGGTCTATGCTACTTCCGCCCACCACTGTTTCAAATCCGAGTACCGCCCATCAGTAGTTATAGGATGTCTACCATAATATGACCTTATGTTTTCTCTGCTACCCCGCATTCTGCACTGATTCCAGAACATGTGGCAGGATTTTAAGACATAATTAATCTCAATAGATAAGAGAGAAAATGAAGGTAAATGCTTTGTAGCTTTTTTTATATCATAATACTGCTATAGAGTATAGACACACTTTTTCTGTTCCAGAAGGTTCCAATGGCAAGGGAAAATGCCAGTGAAACTATATGAAATGCAATTTTAAAATGCTTTAGAGGAAATGTCTCCTTGGCACCAGCTTTGTGTCTTGAGTTTCCCCACCCCAGTCCTCTGGCCCATCTTCTCTAGGTCATGTGACCCAGAGGTTAAGATGCTGGGAGTCTTCAGCTGACCCCGTGAAGAGGCTCCAAGTGACTGTCTTCAGCTCCGTATTATTCCAAGCACAGCATCTGCAACTACAGAGTCTTATCATCCCCTGTCATAACTCATAGCGCAAATTCCTGAAGAAACTCTGCAGATATTAAATCAACGACAATCTGTTACCGGCTGCAGGAGGTGGGGAAAAAAAAATGAGAGAAATGTCTCATCTTATTTAAAAGCCTGGAACTTATATGATTGCGTGATAGCGACAGAACTGTCAGGGGGGACGAGTGCAGATTGGAACGCCACAGTGCCCCTCCTGGAATGAATCTGCAGTAGCTCCAGCTAATTACACTATACAGGCCCTGACCTTAGAAAAGCTGTTTGGGTTTCACAGTGAGTCCACAACCAAGTCTGCAGACTAAACAAAGGGGCAGCTGACAGGCAGCCAAACTGACTGAGAAGGACGGCGCGTGAAATTGTTCTCTTGTTGTGTCTCTTTGTGTTGATTTGTTTATTTTGTTTTTATTATTTCAGGTTTTTTTTTTTTATTGTGTCTGGGACGCAGCGCGGGATGAGCTCTGCCTTTGGGAATGGGTGCCTGACCGAGTCGTTTCCGTCTTGCCTGCCGACGTTGTGCTTCCATTGATGCGGTGCTGTAAGCAATTGGTCTGTCATTGGGGCAGCAAAAGCGACTCCCCTGCCGACTGGCCCCCCCTGTGCCTGAGCCGGCTGGGGTGCGTCAGGAGGAGGCAGCCCAGTCATTTTAACAGGAGCATCAATCAGCGTCTTCGGGCATTCTTTACAGCATCTCCTGCAAGCGTTATCAAGGGCAGCCTTCCGCTCATTTTTTGCCTTGTTGGTTTTCTTGCCGTTTTATTTTTTTAGATTCGCAATTAGAGGGTAAACCAAATTTTATCACTTTCTTGATTCTCTGCCTTATTAATTTCTTACAAAATCCATGGCCCGTTCGATGCCCCCTAACCCAGTCTGGACACTTTCTCTCCTATTCAATCCATCTCTTCAACGGCCTTGTTTGTTTGTTTTTTTTTCTTGTGCCGGATAGAGATGTTTTGCTGTGGCCTCTTCGTACTTCCTCAGTTACAAGTGCTTATTATACAGTACATTTTCTGTCTTCACAATCATTTTGCTGCATACCAAAATGGACTTTAGAGCACTGAGTGAACTCACAAGCTGTAATTTTCCTGATACTCTTGAGGTTTTATTTATTTATTGTAAAATACTCACAGATTAAGGACAAAACCAGCCAATAATGGGCAGCATCACAAAAAATTTGTAGTGTAGGGATTTGCTCCACTCAAAAACTTGTAGACACTCTGCCAAAGTACCATGCTGGGTTACATGAGTCCAGAGCTGATCCCAGAAGCGATGCAGGGAATAACCCAAGATGGGGAGCCAACCAATTACAAGGCACACAAACCATTGACACGTACAGGCAATTTGGTAATGCCAGTTCATCATATGGTGCTTTTCCACAGGCATACAGGAATTATACAGGAATACAGGCCATATCCAAGCAGTACCATGAAGAGACTAGTTACAGTTGCCTTGGATTTCCACTGCAGATGGGGCGGCTCGGTATAGGTGTTGAGTTATTATATGATAATTTCTGCTAGCAAGACTTTCAGAATCGGCATTATGTTGGCATCAAACATTAACAGAATTAGCATTCGCTTGTGTAAATTTAGTTTATGTGTCTTCTCAGCTGTTCCATAATGCTTTTTTTTAAATAGGTACAGTAGTCAGAAATTTTCAAGTTCCAAGTAATCGGGAACCCATCAGTACATCATGATACATATACTGACAATATACCCTTTTCCCTTCAAATCTTCCATGCATATTGATGCCGAACACTGGTATCTCCCTGCATTTCAACCA
Source organism: Cyphomyrus plagiostoma (assembly GCA_019775915.2). Classification (NCBI taxonomy): domain Eukaryota; kingdom Metazoa; phylum Chordata; class Actinopteri; order Osteoglossiformes; family Mormyridae; genus Cyphomyrus; species Cyphomyrus plagiostoma. Next base: position 2,526,745 of record JABFEA020000017.1, on the reverse strand, counting down.
ATCAGATGGTAGCGAGGCAACCTGCTTCATCTGGTCATGCTTATCAGCAAGGCCGCGTCAGCCTGGGTTCGCCTTGCATAATTTACAGTGGAAAACCGTCGCTTCACGTATGGCTCAGTTCTCGGTGGTAGTGGGAAAGCACCATTAGCATGGTTCCAGACTGTGGTGAGAAACTGGAGGAAATTCCACAATGACACGGGATGATCATGTAAACTCCACACGCATGTAGCTGGAGCAGGGAAACCAACCCTGTTCTCCAGAGGTACGTGACGACCGTACTGGCCACTACACCACCATACCGGTCCACCGTCAAAGCCTTCATATTATATATCTAAACTAGATCACTTGTTGTTTTATTTAACTATTGTTTTAAAAAGTCGGTAATACTTGCGACCACCGTTTTTTTTTTTTGTCCATTTCCATGCCCTGACGAATTCCCAGCTAACTGAAAACCACTGACTCACTGTTGATTAGTGAACTAATTTTACGATAACTATGACTCATTGGACTCATACTACAGAGCCATTAGCACCATTAATAATTTGTCTCAGAAGTGCCAAAACTTTTGATTGAATCTCACTTAACTTAACCGGACAGATTCCATTTAGATAGAATCTAGAATCTATGTTGCGATACAGTGCCAGGGATCTGATGAAAATGTTGTTGTTCCTCACTTAGGTTTCATTTGTTTTCATTAGAATCCTCAAAATAGCAAATGAGGTGGAACTGGAAGAGCATTTTCACTCAATAACAGTTTTATCACTTCTGAATTAAGCATTGTCCACTGATTAATGGGCGTGTTTGGGCCGTAATTGCAGTATTACTGTCACTCAGCATAGCAGGGCATGCAGGGCATGCACGAATCAGAAAGCCTGTGTGTGTGCATGCGTGTGTTAGTTTACGTGCATGCAGTGTTGGACATTTCAGATCCAGAAGCTACTAATCCAGACCATGATTTTGTTTCTACCAGGCACAGAGTAATCAACTGTTTGGTAGGAACAAAATCTTGGTACTTGGTACTTGGAACTGGAATGTCCACTGGTACTGTGTGCATGTGTGTGGCCAGAGAGAACTTCTCAGGAGCTGGGCCTTAGCACTGTTAACATATCAGCTAAGGCCACTGCAAAGTGCCTCTCTCCTAGATTTCATTAAAAGTGACATGTTTGGTATTCAAGGTGCAGGAATGTGCACGAGAATTCCAGCGACACATATAATGTAATTGCTGGAAAAATACCAAGTTATTAAATCAAACTGCCTTCAGCCAATGAAAGGTATGGTTTGTGCCACACTGCCCTCTCTGGTATTATATATATGATAGGAAGAGGGAATTGTGGGAGTGGCTGGTCTCCTTTTACTTCATTGTATTTATTAGGGGGGCCCCCAGCACTCAAATTATGGTCAAGTAATTAGGGACTCACTCTGTTCTGCTTATAGCTGGTAACCTTTCACCATAATATCTGCTTAAAACATTAATGGAAATTCCAATTCCTGATTTTTTTTAAGCCTGCACAGATCCTTTTACTTATCATTTTGTGTGAGCGTAATGGGTATTGCTGCAGGTATATTTGAGGTCTTTCCATACTTTTCCAGTTTTCAGCAAAGGTTTTAAGGTGCCCCACAGCACGCATGTGGCTTGACTCATATTGTTTTGCTAACCAAAAAAAACCTTCCAGTTGCATTTCCTGGAATAAAACCACGTGGTGTTTGATTTATTCATCCGTGCATTAGTTTCAGCGTTGACCCGCAGAGCCCTCATGGCTCATTTATTTGCTCGTGTGTCTTATGAGACTTTTCTTGGGAATGAAATCCACTAAAAATCTGGTTATCCGAGCAGCCCTGTCACAAATAAAGACCCACAACTCTGTTGGGGTCATTAAGTTTAGCAGTAACTCAGAGTTATTCCATAGTGCCTTTTGAACAGCACTGTGATTTTGGGGCAATTATTTAATCAATCGATTCATTGCTCCAAGCAGAAATACAGAAGCAATCATCCGTGCAGTTTTCTGTGTTTAGTGACCACACGGCATGCATACTCTCTCATCCCCAGAAATAAAACATACACTTGTCATATTAGCTTTTCCTCCCATGTTAAAATCAGCTTGTACATCAAAAAGCATAAAAAATTATAACAAAAACACAACACAAGCCCTTTGTGTGAATCTCTTGTACTTGTTTCAAGCAGATTCAACATTTTTAATTCAGTGCAACCATCATCCAAAAACCGTCTAATGCAATTACCGTGTCAGTGTGTGTTGAGCTAAACTGATTCTAAAATATTAAGTAATGTTTACATTAACTGCACATTCTAAATGCATTTATAATGCATTCATAGAACATTCATAAGCGGCAATATACCTCAACATGTCTTGCATTCATAATACTTTAAATGAACATTAAATGGCAGCTGTAATTATACTGACAAAGTTGTGAATGTTCTATGAAAGTAATATAAAGCATTATGAAGGCGCACTGAATGTTATATGAATGCATTACAGAGGTGCACTGAATGTTTTTTGAATGCATTGTGAAGGTACACTGAATGTTGTATGAATGCATTATGAAGGTGCACTGAATATTGTATGAATACTTTATGAAGGTGCAGTTAATGTAAAGTGTTACCAAATATTAATCTTTAATCTTGGTTACAGGACCGCATTCTATATTATGTCAACTGAGCCCATGAATATTGGTGTTTATAAAAGAGCACACCTGGTACAGAATGAGTTAATAGATTTTTTTTTTGTAAAATCATTGCACAGGATAGCAAATCATCTTAATTCACTGCTTCTGCCTGTGAGTACAATTTCAGGCATCAGATAATTACTGCCAATAGCTTTCAGAAGCCAATATCAGAGGCACTCCATAAACAATAGCAAATGACAAAATTATGCAGAAAATACTGATTGATGGGAATTCTTTGAGGGCTGACTTGTTAATGCTAATCCACCTACAGCAGTGTGGCCTGGATGAGCTCTCCTCGCCCACACCCCTTTTGTTCTGCGTTCTCATAGTCATCTCATCATTCGGGGCTCAGCAAGGAGAGCCGTGCTTTCGGGAGATTTTCTCTTCTTGTGATTATGAACAGGTTGTGTGTGAAATGCGCCTATTGTCAGTTCTATTGAGGCTTGTGACTTGAAAAACAATTCCACATTTCAGTGCTTCGCACATTTAGGCCTTGATTTTGATGTATTAACTAACAGGCATGGGCACCAGCTGGGAATGAGGTCTACACAGTCACAGCTTACCAGGGAAACAGTTATTCTAAAATACACCACCCAGCCAACGACGGAGAACAACTCTACTCAAATCCACGGGGTGATGTCACTTAGAGGACATATATACTTCCTCCTTTCAGTCTCAAAATACTTTCAGAAACCTCAGCCAAGGTTAGAGAAGATCTGTCTCCAGTATTTGGGCCATTTCACCACTGTTGTCCTTCCTCGTGCTTCAGCTTTTGCTCAGGGATGTTTGGTCACTATGTCTTTTTTGCAGCATGGACTTTTCTGGCAAGCAGCTGGTACCGAACTCTCTCGGCTGCTGATACGTCTGCGTTCTCTTACTGCACTGTAATATTTCACAAACAAAGACGACATAAAACACAGCCATTCGATATTCTTCAGCGGTCCTCTCTTCCCACAATTAACACAGGGCGGATTGAGTTTGATGAAGACTTATCACTACAATATTTTTACAGTGCGGTTACAATATTTCAGAGAAACAAAACACTAAACTTGAGCATTCAGTGGCCGTCTACTCGCTATTAACAAAGATAAGAAAAATGTGGAGCGTTCCCCTGGAAGCACCATGCGTGAAATCGAACTCGAATGAACTATATTTCCTAATAATGCATTGACCAAATAAAATAACGACATGCACACAGTGAATGCCGCTGTGGTGGGGGCATGGGTAAGAATCGTGTTCACCTTTTCTCAATTAACATAGCACAGATGGAAGGATTCATAAGAGTCATCGAAACTTACTGAAAACGTGGCGTAAGAAATGTAACCAGATTAATCAAGCCTCCCTCTAGAATATGGAGAATCGCTGCACTCGACGAGAAACAAAATGTGTTTTAAAAAGTCTGTCTTGAATGTTTATCGTTCCCAGTTCCAGACTATTAAATTGCTGATCATTTAAGGGGGACAGGTGGAGAGCATTAAAAAAATCTGAATATTCTTGTCTGAATGGAGTAGAACACTCCGAAGTTTATTTCCCAGTGGCTGGAGTGCCAATCCTGCCACTAACCACATTGGGGTGATGGTGGCACAGGAGGTAGTGCTACTGTTTGGTAACCGGAGGGCTGCAGGTGGGGGCCCTGGTTCCACCTGACGCCGTCAAAGTGTCCTTGAGCAAGACATTGAACCCCCAAACTGCTCCTGTTGGCACCTCTGCCACTGCTGTGTGAATGTGAGGCAAAAGCTGTAATTTCCCCTGTAAGTTGAAGGACTTCCTTGCAAGGCTGGATGTAGGTTAATGTCATACCCAGGACAAAGTGAATGCAGGTTAAGGGCTTTCTCGAGGGCCCAAGGGAGTCGAGCCGCTCTTGGGATTGTTCCTTGCCGGCGCATACCCCTGGCGTCAGACCCACCGCGACCCACCACTTTGTACATGCGTAATGCATCATACTTCACATCCTCCTCTCACTCCTTTACCAAGATGCTCTACGTTCCTGTCCAATGTACAGTATCTTTGTAAGATCTACGACTTGCTCTGCACCCATTTTCACATCCCAAAGTCCCAGGGGGGTGGGGGGGTGCAACCCAGGTCCTGGAGTACCAGTACCCAACAGGTTTTCCATCCCACCTGGTCTCTGATGAGCTGTACCTGATCTCAGGCAAATAGTATCTCCCCAAAACAGTTGACAGCTTTGTTGTTATCATGGGATTTTAAATGTTGACACATTTTGAGTTTTCTTAAGTTTTTGTTTAAGCCTATGAACTCCCAGTCAGGATCGGCATCACTGCAAAACAAAGCAAAGCAGAACCATTCAAAGACATTTGTTTGAAAAGATTTACTCTCACATTAATTAAGATTGATTAAATATAGATGCCCATCCCTCTTACTGAATGATGCAAACCAATTCATCTTATTGACAGTCAATAAGGATTCAGCATCACGCTTGGCCAGTATAACAAACAGCAATCTTGACTGCGAAAAACACACAGGAGACTTTAACTTGTGACCACCCCAACAATCACAAAACTTTAAAAATGGCAGTTAGCACACAGTGCACATTCTACATATTTATACACATATGTTTTGATGGTCCCAAGGAAATGTTAAAGTTTTCCTATAGAATAGAGAAATCAAGAAACAAAACAGAATCAAAGATATTATATCCATGTATTCATTCTCATTGAGGTGTAATCGTCTTCATAATATTACTGAAAAGTGTGTCTAATAGCCCAATTTGGGAATGCAGTGCGCCTCCTACCTCTTTCAATAGAACCAATTTCAGTGATAGTGTACTCTTAGAATAAGTGCAGTTGTTCAGTCAAAAAAATCTGAGACCATTTCAGTAAGTGTCTCCAGGGGATCTTCTCAATGTATCTCACTCAGCAGCAAGTTTCTAAAGCCTACAGATATTATAGTCTGTTTAACGTGGCTATTTTAAGCCTGAGTGTATCCATCATGTTAAGAGTTAATTTAATTAAGAATGTTCTTAGTTTTGTTTGTTCTGCAGTTGGATAGACAGTGTATAACCCTGACAGATGGATTTTTCTTGACACTATTTTGCTCTTTCATATGTGAAGGTCACATTAGATCATTTGACTACACAACATGGCTCAAATCATTTCAGCTTTTTCTAATATCTTTCAGGGTGCGAGGAAGGACATCTCTCGATGATTCTCCAAACAACATTCTAGCTTTTTGAGCCACATACCACACAGGACTGTTTGGTCAGCACTGTTCCCCGTGGACAGAGCCCTGCATTCTTCAAGAGGCACGTGGGACAAGGAGAAGCCTTTGTTTGGTGGACATCAGCCACAGATCTGCGGTTTATGAACATGACAGCCACACGAAAATATGACTTACCTTTGCTCCCAGTACAATATGTGGATATTTATGGAAGGAAGGCTTACCGGTTCTCTTCCATGGCCCTGGAGCGCCATCTACTGCCCATGAAAGGAATACACAAGTCGACAGCACACAGAGACCCACTCTGCAGATCAGACCCGAAGACGTGTCGTATTTATATCAGCTCATTTTAGGTATTAAATCTTTATTTTGTCGTGGTGCTTTGATTCTGCTTCTCTATGCAAAGAAAATCCAGACATGTCTCCTGAGTAACTTGCGTGTCTTGATCAGCTGATAAGAAGGCACAGAATCCTTTGCTGTTCATAGGGCAATAATAAGTCCTTCTGTTTACTTTCACGGGTAAATTAGTGTGAATGTGCTTCTTTGCCGCTGTGTGACATTTTTCAGCCATGGTTAGTACTGGCATCAGACTCTGGTACATCTGGATCTTGATACTATCGGGCTGAGACTGCACATTACAACGTGCTCTACAGCCACTTCACAGTCATCTAAGATGACACATTTTCATTTTACAAATGTCCCTCAGTTTAGCCAAGGGTGAGCTTTGACTCTTGCCCATCACCTAACTCTGTTGGTTTATTGAGCTTGGAAAGGGGGAATATGAGTAGGTCAGTATACCTCGCCGGTCAGTATAAGGGACGGCTTAGGAAGTGAGCATGAATACCTTGGGACAACCAGCTTCCTGTGTTAGTGTCCTCTGGGATCCACAGACGGTCCACATTTTTGCTCCCTCCCAACTCCCGGTAGGAGCGAAAACACGGACTGTCTGCAGGTACCCAAGGACCTGATTGGGAAGGACTGCTGAATTATACAAAGCTCATTCTTTTTTTACATAGTCAGTTACCTTGTTAACCACAACAGATTATCAGACCCATTCAAAACATAACAAGCAATTGGTCACTGGCAGATGTGGGAGGTTTTCATATATCTTGCAAAGCATTTGTGTTATTTTGCATTATCCATAATCTGAATGCACGTTTCATTTACTAGTGATCTGTCCATTAATTTTAATCAGCGGTGAATGTCACACATCTTTTGCATGGTGCTTGTTTTGGACGCTTTCTGGAAGACTTAACAGCTTCAGTTGGAGGCTTGCAGAGTTAAATGCCTGTTTGATTTTTGCTGTGTTTCATTCTTGTTCAAATGCCTGCCCTCTGAGGCAACACCGGAGAGGAATAAAATGATCCAGGCCACGGCTGACCTTGATATGCACTTCATACGCCTGGAAACCCTCCCTATGTTCAGGCATCGATCTCTCTGTGCAGTTTTTCATCCCCTTAGATAAACCAGCAGTCTCTCTACTTACACGTTGTTTCGTCAGGTCCAGGAAAACAACAGCTGTGTCATCATACCACGCTGGATGAATTACCAGAAAGGCAGAGAAAATGTTGAGGTAAAGTTATAGAAATACAGGCAGGTAGTGGAGTGTCGCACACAATTCGGCCTTTTTTGCTAAAACCTTGGAAGTCGGATCACTTCTCATCATTAAACTGTTTACCTGAGGATCTTTTGAACCCAGTCTGAATTGTCTCAACACTTAAAAAGAAGAAGAAAAAAAAACTTTTGGGAGTGATTGAAAACCCAGATAGATTTTTAGCTGCGCAGTGAGCTATTGTGAATGCAGAGTGGCAGGTCCCGAGCCACTAATATGAAAGAATGAAAGAAGACAAAAAAAATCTTTCTTTCATTCTCTGTCTGCTGATAGCTTCTCATCTCCCCAGTGGTTTGGGCTGCAAGTTTGAGTGACCATGTCAACCGCTGAGTCTGACGTCTCTTTATATATCTGTGGAGAGGATTAAAGCTTGACAAGAGAGATTTCATCCCCGACCTCCATACCTTTCAGTGCTACTGTTCACTGGGCCTAGTGCAAGTTTGTTCCTAGCTTTGTGTGACAAGGAAAAGTATGGTAGTCATTATTATATTACTATAACATATTTGGCCTTAAATTAAATTAGATTCTATTTAATGTATTGTCTTTAAGTGTCTTTAAAGTATTGTCTCCAAAATGATACCAAATCTAATCTAAAAATATTTATGATATTTATTGTTTACTTAGTGATTCTGAAATCGTATTGGATTATTGACTATTTTGGTTGGCAAACTTTGCAGTTTAATTACCCAACATGTTTACTGGGTCAGTGCAGTATCTTTATAAAGATGGTCAGATGAACCAGTGTTGATAGGATGACATCTGGAAGGTATGTGGCAGAGGGCTGGGCTCTAGACGAACTAACCACATTATCCTATATGCTCACCATGGACAAGGCCAAGTATAGATAGATAGATAGATAGATAGACATATGCTTAGCACTGAAGTAATGAATAGCATTGAGACATGGTTTATTCTGATGGTTTATTTTGGTATGTGGCTACCAGGCATTTCAGGTCCAGAAGCTACCAATCCAAGATTTTGTTTCTACCAACCGGTTATGAATTTGTGCCTTCTGGGCCTGAAATTCCCTACACCTGTGTTTACACAACATGCTGGTTTTGCCCCATAATGCACTGCATGATGATGTTGGTTGCCCGTGTCACAAGCCAGCCTCTATACAGGAAGAAAACAAAACACAGCTGCGTTAATTGTGTTATTTTAATGTGTTAAATATTTTACGCAATAATTAAGGTATTCATTTTGAGAGCACAGACAGACAGACAGACAGACAGACAGACAGACAGATAGATAGATAGATAGATAGATAGATAGATAGATAGATAGATAGATAGATAGATAGATAGATACCTTTTAAGGGTAAAATTACAAGTCACTGGGGCTGTACCTTATCTGTAGGTAAATGTACTTTTTTATGTACAGAAATGGACTCTGAGGAAGATCCCTGTACCATTGAGGTACATTAATGCTGTTTGTACCCTGGGGAATAAAGCTGTACTAGGGCGGCACCCTTTCCCTGACAGTGTGTTATTGTTGTCGCTGCAGGATGGTAATGGCATGATGTTGGACATCAGGGTCAGCAGACAATTGTGCCAAAGCCACTCAGTGCTGTCAGCCGGTGGGGGGGCAAGGGAAGCACCTCAGATTCCCAATGTTGATGAGCAGCTCTTCCTTCTGTACCCAACTTTCTTCATTTTTAATTAGCACAGATAAGAGACTGATAATTCTGAGTCAGTTTCATGTGAGCATAAGATGGTAATAATATTCAGTGCAACAATGTCACCATCTCTCAGTTCTTCTAAGAAGGTATTCAACTTTCCATATGCAACTGCATTTACAAAAAAGGCTAGTTAAAAAAAAAGTTAAAATGTGAATCATTTTTCTTTGGCTTCTGTTCAAGAAAGCGTCTTCACATTCGTGTTTGTTTTAATGTTTCAGAACCCTTTGTCAATATTGATCTCTCAATTAAGCCTATTGCACTTTTTCATTGATCAGCCTTCATCACTCTAAAAATAAGTGCATCGATTTGAAGATATGCACATGAATATTCATCCATCATGAGCCTCACGATAGCTATAGCTACTAACCGATATTATATGAAACGGGGCATAAAATGTGCTTTAAAGTGCTTATAATGCGAAAGAAAACCAAAAACCGTGTGTACTGAGCGACTTTGAGCTCTATTGTGTTTTTGTGTCATTATTAAGGATAAACGTGAGTTTGAACGGTTTAGCGTATCTATAAAATACGCATCAGTATGTCTGCCCAGGTGAACTGACGCAATGAATAATTCCCGGACTGTCTGAGATGCCAGTTTTTTTATTCATCTAATATCACGGCACGATGAACAGTGGTGCGCCCAGCAGGAGGCAAAGAAATACGACAAACAACGATGTGGGCGCCGCTAATTAGAAAGGAGGATGACTGGCAAAGTGTGGCTTTATGCCCCCGCGAACGGGGCCAAATGGCGGAGGGGGCAGAGTGAATGTGGGGCAGATTGCACTGAGAGGCACTTCCTGTATTAATCCCGGCTTGTAACCTTGCCAGTAAGGAGGAGGATTGAAAGCCGAAACCGGGGGGTGACTGGCAGGCAGACAGCGCCGTTCCCGGGCTGGCTCGAGGCTATCGCCCACATGGCTATCAATATTATTACATTTATGCAGAAAAGACTCCTCCTCTCAGTTGGCAGGAGCGAGTGACCCGTGGAAAGTAAAGATAATGGAGCTGGACGCTGACTGAGTAAGAGTGCCCCCCCGATCCTGACACCAACCCCCCGGGCCAGTATCGTTGACTCCCGCACTGAGCGCAGATCCCCCCAGCAGGGTAAAGGAATGCAGGTCATTCTGTGCCAGACTGGGGAAATAAACACTTAATGCTATATTTTGTAATATAACTTAAAATGACTTTTATTAAAACGTCGGGTAAATTGCTTCCGCTTTACTGCCCCCTCTTTACAGAATATCCATGTCCACTGTTCCCGATAATTTAGAAATTCCTTAAGATTTCATGAAAAAAATATTTCATAGGTTCAAATTAACTGCATTGTATAAAACAATAAAGAAGAAAAAAACCTATTTAATTTCCAAAACGTTTTCGTTTTTGCACTCATGATATTATGTGAAACGTCTTTGTCACAAGTTACTGATACCTGGGGTAGGAAAGGATCGAGGTGTTGGCGGTGTTTCGTTAACACTACAGCCGAAAATGAATCAGCTTCTTTTTCGTTTTGCTGCGTCCTATTTCCTTTGTTGACAGGTCAGCCTAGATGCAAAAGGCTTAAAATATTTCTCTTTACTCTATATAACGTGTATTATTTCATCTTAATGGTGTCCACCGGAACAGCTGATTTAGAGGTAAATATTTTCCGTATTAGAGCAACTGTGTAGCTTACTGTCTGCCATGTCCTTATAGTGCTATTGATATATTGAACAACTTAATTGTATTTGTATCTATATTCTCTGGTATACTTTGCCTCATCTTTTTCTCTTTAGGGTAAATATATCTGCGGTGAGAGGTGTGTATTTAATTTAACTGCAGTCAATGTGTCCTAATATTCATTTTTCACAGTTCAAAGTTGGATTTTTAAGATGGCGTATTTCTCTGTAGTATAAATACTGAGGCGACATGGCAAGCAGGCTATTACTGCAGTAAGTATATAGAACAACCTTGGGCTAAACTATTTAGCTGGACACAGCGTTCATAATCGATGCCATTATATTGCATTAAAAACAGTATACTGCCTCCAGTATGATTTATACAGCCTCTCCAGTGACATTTTTAACCCCGGCGACCCCAGGCGGGAACAGATGCAGGACAGAAATGAAAACAGCTATGAAATCTCGCTGTACATCCATGGGTGCAGTAGTAACTGTAACATGATAATCAGTTTTCATTCCCTCAGTGTTTTCCGTATATTTCCTGCAGACTCTCGTCCACCATGAGTATCTGTAGCTGACTGATCTGTCTGTCGCGCTCCTGCTGTTTCATTGTCACGTGCAAACGTCTTAATGCCATTTCGACTGTACCGGCTTTTTAAAAGACAAGTCTTTGCACGGCCCCAAATTTAGGCTGATTTCTGCCCTTTTTCAAAATTTCTCTGCACGGTATCATCCATCCATTTTCCAACCCACTTATCCCATTGGGTCGCGGGGGGTCCGGAGCCTATCCCGGAAGCAATGGGCACAATCCTGGATGGGGGGGCCAGCCCATCACATTCACACACCAACCACTCACACCTACAGGCAATTTAGTAACTCCAATCAGCCTCAGCATGTCTTTGGACTGTGGGGGGAAACCGGAGTACCCGGAGGAAACCCC
>JABFEA020000017.1:2497549-2508709 GCA_019775915.2 Cyphomyrus plagiostoma | reverse complement strand
CATTCAAGTAAGAATTGCATTGTAGTATGACTCATTTCCTGGTGCGTACAATTTATATTAGGTCAGCATTCACGGTTTGACTTCTGATATTCAGATCGAGTTCTAAGTCAAACTAGTTTGACTTTCAAGAAATTTGAGTTCTAGTGAATTCAAGAACTGAGGTACCACTATATTTTGTTCACTTGGAAGATGCTTCTATCTGAAGTGACATTGATTCTTGAGGATGTAGGATCAGAAAACCCTGTAGAAACTGGAGCGTTAAGGGTCTCGTTTAATGGACCAGGGTGAAAACCCTCCTGCACACCCTACACTTTGATCTGCTCTATCTGCCTTCCAATAACGCCAAATTCCTCAACCCAGTTTTTCTGACATTAGTTAAACTTTCCTGACACTGAGATTTGAACGTACAACCTACTGGTCACATTCTCATCGTCCTAAGCCACAGATTCATTCCTAACCTCTCATGGACACCCTCAGCACAACAAGCAGATGTTTTATCTCTGTGAATGTACCTTCTTCGGTTTCCCAAAGAAAAAAAAAAAACAACAACAAACACATGACACTAATTGCCTGAGGAGAGTCTGTGACAAATACTGCTGCTCTCCAGGCTGTTATTTGTATTGTCTTTTTTCCCTCAGAAACTCTTCTTCCATCCTTTCCTCTCTGCACCACGCTTCCAAGGGGAGACGTGATGGAGACTGACGGATTGCGGGGATGATGCCACAATAACTTCCTTTTACAGGTGTGGTTTCTGTTGCCACAGCATCGGGGAGGAGGATTGATTCGCCACGTGACTCTTGTGACTGTGCTCTACCCACAATTCTTCTCCTCTGGCTGCGGTACGATTATATATCCATTTGATGAGCCTGGGGCTCCTGACCCCCCTCCTTCCCACGGCACTGCCCCCCCCCCCTCCCAGCAACACCGATCACGCCCCGGCAGGAGTCCACAGCGCAGCTGTCCGGCACGTGACGTACTTCTTCAAACATGCAGATGTTTGTTCCCGCTGGGAAACATCGGCTTATTTCCCTTGACTCACCTGTCTCTAGTCACCTCCATCACGCTGCTGCTAATTGTCTATTTTCAGTTATTTTAATTCTATTTAATATTTACGAGCATTACTTCCCATTTTTTAAGCGCGCATAATTTCACAGGCATGAGTCCCGGGGGTGAGGGACAAGGCACCATGCTTCTGTGCCACGGGAGAGAGGGAGGATAAGGGGACACTTTTAATCATTTATTCCACACAGATATGCATGCATGGTCTAAACCTGGCATCCCCCCCTCCCCCCCACTAATCAAGACATAAGCTGGTGCCATTGAAAATGCTGGTGTCAGGTTGAGGCTCTGAGGTGATTATTCATCCCCTGTCTAAGAGGGGCAGGAACCCCCACCCCTGTGGCCCCCCCCAGCACAACTCTTTGCCAGCACTATCATGGGCACCAGATGCTGTCAGGAGGGTGGAAGACACCACCTCAGCGAGAGAGGTGGGGGGCATTCGTGCTGGGGCGCTGTCACGCACGTGAGAATGACCGCCCTTCCGCCAGGGGGCGCTGTGGGCCATTGCCGCTTGTTAGATGATACCCGGACGCAACCTGCAGTTTCGCAGATGATTTTTTAAAAATGATGCTGACTGGTCTGATGGATCCCCGGAGTAGCTGATCCAACAGCGATCGGCGAGGGGGGCCTGGGGTTTGATGACGGCGCATCCCGGACCGTCACGCCACCCTGCATCCCTGTTAGATACCGCTTCGGATACCACACCCTCCGAGGAGCCCCCGTGTGGAAGCAGGAGCCCAAGGGAGGGCATCTTGCCGCTGTCACGGAGACAGGCTGGCAGGCGGGAGTCGGGGGGGCTGATTCCGTGCTGGCGGGAATCCCGCCGGTCTCACGCTGCCGTCAGGGGCATTCTCGCTTGGGCTGTTCGTTCTCCAACAGGCCCACGTGTTCCACCCAGCCAGATAAACCCCCCCCCACCACCACCACCTTTCCCAATTGAGTTACTGACATCATCGCCGCGAGATCAGGTTGTCCCTCCATTGCTGTCCAATGCGCTCCCTCTGGACCTGAGATTCCAGTCAAGCTATCCAGAAGGTTCCTCCTGAAGCCACTCTCCGATGACGATCTAACTGCAGGTCTCGCTTCGAGGTGGCGAAGGAGCTCACTTATGAAACTCTGCTCCTGTGTCTTAATGCCTTAATATAATCACTAAAGCTCACTGTCTGTTTCTATTCCATCCCAACCCAAAGCAATAAAACAATGTATTTGTTAAAGTCAGGTAGCAGATATCTCTGCTATAGTGGTACGCAGCTGAAATAAACCGTGAAGATGATCCAGGCTTGCTCTACCTAGAAATTAAACTAAATTAAAATTATGGAAACAAAGTAAACCAGGAGGCAATTTTCTGAGCGATATTTTTATTTCTGTGTGTAAAATATGAATATATATTGTGTTCTGCAGAGCTCATAATTCTGTTCTGTAAACATTTCTCAGCCTTCACAAGAAAAGTACATAAAATTGTTGTAGATTAAGTTTAGGGTGGAAACACCACCATCACGTTACCAAAAGGTAACTCCCTATTAGCTGTAAAAACAGCGCAGAAGCGACAGTCCTCACTGCCCCTTTTCTTCTTCTCGCCATATGAATCACCTCCCCGTCTCCTAAGAAGCCGTTTGTAGCTGGTCCTTTGAACACAGTGTCTCTAAAGCGTTAAGGATACAATCAGACGCTTCCCACAGACACGCGCTGACTGTTTCACTCCGGAGCTGGATCTGATCCTCCAGTATCACTGCTTTTCATGTCCGGGGTCCTGTCGGGCAGAATCTCCTGCAGAGGAACGGGATGGAGAGAGGAGGTAAAGCTCTTAAGCTTCTGAAAAGTGTGATTATTACCTGTAATAAAGATAAAATATCAGCACCTCGGTCAGATCCATAAGGCGATAATTAATTTCAGAAAAACCGGGTTGAGGAGTTTGGCTTTATTGGTGTGCAGATAGAGCAGATCAAAGTGCAGGGTGTGCAGGAGGGTAGGGGCATGATCTACCCCAACCTTATCACTGGTCCATTAAACGAGACCCTTAACACTCCAGTTTCTACAGGGATTTTCTGATCCCATATCCTCAAGAATCAATGTCTCTTTAGTTGGAAGCATCTTCCAAATGAACAAAATATATAAATATTTGCAGATGTAGGATTTATTATAAAGAAAGCTGACGCATGGTTGGCAGACATTTTTGCTTAATCATGTGACCCTCGTGTGCTGCTATTCCTGCCCCCAGACCCCCTGTGTCATTTCACAATTAAAAAAAAAAATGTTTACCCCAAGGCCTACAGCAGAACTGGGGGAAGCCCTCATTTGGGGCACAACGCAGCCCTTCACACGTTCCACCTACAGCCCTCCGCGGGTTTGGATTACCCTCCGTCAGCCATGACCAGGACACGACCCCCCCCCCCCTCAGTTTCTCTCCTCATCCAAATAAAACGGGATTTCAGTCTTTAAATATTGATGTAACATTCATAAGTCGTTCCAGGCCTCACCTGTTTCAGTTGGATGCAGATTCCAGTTGAATACATAGAGAAAGGCAGCCAGAGAGAATAATGTCTTTCTGCCAATATGGATTTTAAAAATATGTCTCTGTGACACTGTATCTCTGTTCATTAAATGCAAATATGACGTTTAAAGCCCTCACTGGTCACAGTCCTTTTCTTAATGTTTCTAGGTCCTTAACCAAAAAAAGATTGTATCCAATGTTCATAACCTATTTTGATTAGTGCAAATAAAGAATATTACTTTATTCCATCATTTTAGCTCTGGCCTAGGTAATAAACGCCAAGCTGTAGTTAATGCAAATTGTAACACTGCGGATTCTCCCGGATACTGATTCAATGCGCGGTAATTTTAAGCAGGTTAATTATCTTGTCCTTTGAGCCATTTTGTTCAAATAAAGCTGATTTTCTCCTGACAGCTAAGTGTGATTTTATTCATCGGTAATATTTCATTGTTTCTTTGAGCAGAGGACAGGTTGTAACGACCAGCACTGTGCATCAGGGAGTCACTGTGGACATGCAGCGGTTCACCAGATTTATTAGCGAGTGTAAATCAGAATTCATCACCTGTGAAAGACAATCAGATCAACTCCTGATTGTTCCCATACACCCCTAGAGCTGTAGTCTATGCCTGCCTTCACAGCCAGTCCCATCATTAATGGGAAATATTTTCTTTATCTCACCCAAAATAACAGTTACCTTTGTTATAATATTTTGTTCTTCAATTCAATATCTTCCCTGATTATATCGCACATCTTCAGCTGCTGTAGAGGGAACTTACAGGGACTCCTTCCTTTAGGGATAATAGATTAAAACCTATAAACGGGCTCTTGGGCAGTAAAGCTGTTTCTGGTGTCTGAGCTTCTCTCTGCCTGGAACCCAGTGCACGTCTGAGCTGGTGTGGCTGGGGAGAGCGGGAAGCTTAATGAGGCAGCATCGTTAGTTCATTTCAGGGACCTTTGTTTTCATTCCGAGTTCAGTTGATAATTGCTTAATGAAAAGACAATTCCATGATGTCGAGTCGGGGGGGGGGGCATTTGGACAGCCTGCTTTTTATTAGATGGTCATAGGTTCAAAACCTTGTGTCAGCAGAGAGATGTTACGGTTGGGTCTCTCCAAGGCCCTAACCCTCCTATCGCTCCTGAGTATGTCTGATCCCAATTTCTCAGAAAATGTGCATAGTTTTGGGGGGAAAAAATGCTAAATAAATTAAATGCCTGCAGCACATGGTTCTTTATTACAGTACTCGCTCTCAAAACCGAGAGCCAACGGTTGTACATTTCAGACACTGAATGAGCTGCACGTAGGTTGTCACTGTGAATCTGCGCGGCTTGAAATGCCGTCACTGTGCACGGTTGACTCCCACTCCTACGCGGTGATCTCAACGTTCGTGCTGGAAAAGGACGTACATGTGAACATTGCGATGGCTCTCCTTTATAGCCAAAGGCAATGCGTTCTCCACTGATAATGGTTTGCATTGAGACTTGATCAACAAAGCTTATATGGTATATAAGAGGTTTATTTTATGAATCGCTCAGATAAGTTTGACCTTGGAACAGATCATGCTCTGAAGACCTCATGTCTTGGTAAGGTGAAGAGGTGCATTATGGGTGAGCTGATGAAGTGGATGTGCTTTCACCTTAACTGTAGGTCAGGTCACTCGGCTGCCCCCCTTGTATGTATCACATACCTGCTCCCATACCCCTGCCCTGGGTGCTGCTCGAATTATTCCATACACCTTTGCTAAGAAGCTTGAACAAGGTGCATGGACTGAACTGAATGCCTCTAGGACGTCAAAAGTAAAGGGGGGGGATTTATAGGTGAACTTATGGAACCTCCAGGAGGTTGTCAGGAGACGTGACAGGAATACAGAGAAGCTTCTAGAAGGACGTTTCATAGGGAAGAACTTTATTAAAGTAGCAAGGATAATTATTATCACCAAATATAATGGAATCTTCAGCTGCGACATAAAATATAAATTTAAATCTATGATATACAAATGCACAGAAAAAGAGATTAATGAACTTTGACAAGCTAGTTTTAATCTGTTCATTGAGTCAATTGTTCTGTAAAGAGGAATACCAAAATGTGTATACTAAACTTTGGAAGGTCACAAAGAAAATTTGATTTATAGAGCAAAGACTAAATTAGCTCTATTTGTGGCCTTTAGGCATGTTTACTAAAAGTTTATTGAACCATCTTTCAAATAGCCTTTTAATTGGAAGGGAATTTATTGTGTTATGAAAATATCAACAGTGATAAAATACAACATAACTTCTTAAAGTCTCTAATTTGAGTTATTTGAGTTATCCTGTTACAAGGCATAGGGACAAACAGCAAGTTGCCCTCAGGTGTGCAAAGAAGTGAATGTAGCTAAAACTATGTAATGGTGCTTCCTGCAATGTGATATCTTTAGCCTAAAAACACATTATTGTGCCATAATTGTTTTAAGGATGATGGTGTCATGTGTTTGCTGAATATTTCTTGTAAGTCTGCTTAAAATAAGTAAAATTAAGCAAAATAGAAGCTATGGTGCAGAGAGAGAGAGAGAGGAACGTCACTGCTTCCATGAAGGCAGGGGAAAATGGCCGCCTTGTCGTTACTGGGGAGACACGTTTGACCCAGGTCTCAGTGGAACGAGGGGCCACATGGGTGACCAGGTGGCGCAGGGACCTTCTGGTGGGAGCGAGCGCCCTGGGAGAAGAGGATGACCCACCGAGACCCCTGCCAGGAAGTACCACACACGGCTGAAGCCGCATCTGCCAGCTGCTATGCTTTGTGTTACAGCAGGGAAATGGGTAACAGGCTGGCTAACGAGAAGGACGTAAGGCGGAAATCTAGCTAGTGTGTCTGGCATAAAACTCACTAATGCTGCATCTTTCATGGAGATAACTTTCCTCTATTAGTGAAATACTCAGCCGTCACTGTAGTATGGTGTCTCAGTGATTAATGCTGCAGCCTTACACCAGTGGGATTATGGGTTTGAATCCCAGTGTACTTATTTCATCCCTCAGTCTGAAAGTTGGCGGCTGTATAACTGAATGCCTCCGGGTCCTATTTGGGATGTCCCCTGTATAAAACCACATGCTTTCTGGAACAGGGACCGCTGCTTCACATGAAAGACAGGTGGCACTCACTGGCTATAAGAATGTTAATTAAATTGGATAAGCTGCACAGTCTAATTATAAAAATTACAAATTTAATGCCAGTTTGCCTGGTGTGGCATATCTATTCTGTCTACAGGAATCTGTAGCCAAGATGTTAAGGCAGTACTTTTGCGGCTGTTGTACCTATAAGAGAGGAACCTACCCTGAATGTTTTCTGTAAAAATCCATCTATGCATTATTAACAGGTGCCAGAGGGTGGAGGTTTCTGCTGGGTATGTAAATAATAATAGTCTTTTTCATATAGAGTATACCCCAAAGGACAGTGGGTAAATTATACCTTACCAGTGGTATGATTTATTAGGAAAATGAGCCAAGCCATTCAAAAAGCTCAAGGAAATATACAATAAAGAATTTCCCGCCTTTTTTCCTGACTCCCATTCGCTGGCATGTCTGTCTGCTTTTACTCAATTTGCATTATGAGTTATTATCATTACCTGTCTGAGGCTAAGGATCTTTTTCGAATCCCTGGAATGCCTGGAGCAATTCTACTCTGCACTTTTACCTGCAATTGCTCCATCCTGTATATGATGTTAACCTACATCCAAGCAAGCAGATCCTCCAGCTTCCAGGAATGTTTGGGGGTTGGTGGCAGGACTGGCAGTCCAGCCACTGGGAAAAAACTCACACTGGTCCATTCGGGCTAGTGCGGTGTTGAGGTCATGGTTGGACTCGGGTTCTCGTCGCTGAGGTGGTTTTTCCTGTGGTGGGGGCAACAACGTGCTGTATAAGTGCAAGCTCCTTACCTCTCTTGACCTACCTCCTGAAAGTAACAGTGGACACACTGAATAGTATCAGAGGTGATTCTCACGGAGCAGTTCTTATCAGCCATGACGTTATAAGATGTTTAAAAAGATGTTTATGATATTAATGGCCGGTGGGGTGATACAGGTTAATCAGGTGAAAATGTGACCTTAGACACAATCCACTACCAACACTTGCAGTCTATCAATATATCCATTTCAAATAATTGCTATAGCACTGGGGATTATGGGAATCGATCCTATCCTGTCCCAGGGAACACAGGGTGTAATAGAACATACACCGTGGAGAGAATGTAAGTCCATCTTAGGACAACAAATATGATGCAAAACACAATCCCCAAAGCTGAGGCAGTCTTAAGCATCACCCACAGGTCCACAGAATGACAAAAATTGACAAATCAGTGAAAGTTATATGTACTTTACAATTAAACTACAATTTGTGGGAAAAATACAAAAACAAATTAGATGTGATTTCCAAATGAACCACGTTTGATAAGGCACATGCAAAACAGCTATTAAACATTCCCCTTTAATTAGCGCTTCTGAAGTGCACTGAAGGCCTTCTGTGTTTGTTCAGTTTTTCTCCACCCACCAGATTTTTTTGTTGTGTGTTTTTTTTTTTTAACTTCATCCAATTAATTCCGATGGAGGTACCGCACAGGCCATAGAAGCACAGCGTTATCACAATCATCTTCAGCACATTAATATTTCATTTCTAATACCTTAAGCTTTATATTAATTAACTGGGACTGCAGTTTCGTGGTGAATGTTAAACTGAATTTGTGGTGCAAAGCTCACGCACGCACCGTCACGTCGGATGCTCCTGAGCCGAGGCACGCATGCTTGGCCACATGGTGTGCCTTGTCGCACCCTCCTCACCTCACCCGCATCAAATGTTCACTCCATTAAACGTATACTTCTCAAAGCCCAGTAGTGTTAAACCACAGCTGTTCATCCCTGCCCATTGCACGCATATACAGCTACAGCAGCCAACCACTGGAACACGTCAACCTGAGTGGCCTGCTTATTGTCCCGGCCCGTGTTGGAGTGGCCGGTTATATGACATCTGAGGGCTTTGCCTGAAACACGCAACCATAATGCTAGAGACATTGGAACTGCACTGCCCCCTACTGCCTGCCATGTGACAATACAGAAAACATACCTTTCAAAAAAAAATGCTGCAATTGGCCTGTTCCACAGCACTGCCTACACTCAAATCAGATGTTGTGTAACCTCTATCCATCTGGTTCACATCCCATCGGCAGAGTGACGTCACCATTGGGAGCTCGAGTATGGCCTTTAACCTCAATAACCTCAATATAGGGAGTAGCTGTGACTTCTCTCTCCTTTGTGCATCACTTTGGATTAATGGGTCTGTTAAATTAATAATCTGGGCGCCCATATTTACAGGAAAACAAATATGAGGACTGCAAAGAAACACCAGTGATGATAATAAATTTAAGGTGTAGCTGCTCAGGGGTTGGTCATATGATCAGCATGAAGACCTGAACAGTGGCATAGTTGTTGTACCTTTGGAAAAGTTTGGTGAAATCTATCTAAACATTTTCTATACTTATCCAGTACAGGGTCACCGAGAATGGAGCCTATCCCAGGAGGCACTGGGGCATGAGGCAGGGGATACCAATCCATCTCAAAGCACACCCTCACAGGCAAAAGGCAGGGGATACCAATCCATCACAGAGCACACACTCTCTGGGGCTAATTCACCTGACTGTTGCTGTGTTAAACATTGACTTTTATAGATGTAACAAAAATAAAATTATTCATGAATATGCTTTTGCAAACAGAAAAAAAAAATTACGAAAGTGGAGGGAAAAAAAATGCAAGCAAAGCAAGTAATAAGAGAAGAAAGACAGTCTGTTGGAGATGGAATGGAAATTTGCCCCTGCTACCCTTCACAGCCTCCATGTCCCCACAACCTGAAAAACAACATCGAGCAGAGCAGATGCAGCAGCAGCCCTGGATAAATGCATAAACATCCCCCTTGGCGGCACCTTGACAATCCCACGAACTGAGATGTTGCATTTTCTGTCCTGTCGGTGCCCATTGCACAGGACTGGGTGACAGCGTCGCATGCATGTGGCCAGATATTTCTCTCCCAAGGCTGCTGGGCACCCGGGATAACCATTAGATGCACAGATGCCGACGTGGCGCTTATAACTCACTGGCATAGATTATGACAGGCCAATCTCCTGAGGTGCAGCGTTAAAAATAACGGCGCCTTATTCCGTTCACATAAATCACGAAGGAGGTGGAAAACCAGGAAATGGAATCTCAGGGAAACACTTGACATTCTAGAATGGGAATCTGAGATGGGGGGGGGGCACATGCGAATGTGGTGGGGGTGGCGTAATTCGGAGATGAATGCAGTCATTGTCTGAGAAGTCAGGGAGCTGGCGAGGGAGGCGTGAGTGGCAGGCTGGCTGGACCTCATTACGCCGTATCTCTGCGGCAGACGGAACAGGCGAGAGCCGCCTTCAATGCGCCACGGGCGCTCGCCCGGGGACGCAAGTGTCACAGAGGCACCGTAAACAGGAAGCCGGAGGAAGATGACAGACGGCGGGCGGCAGCAACAAGGTCCGATTAGCCGGCTGATGGGACTGATGCTGTCTAGACTCGTGAGCGGTGTACGCTGGGTGTGGGGAATCCCGCGCAAGCTGCGGTCAGGCGAGGTGTCCTGGATCAGCATCCTGCCAAGCTCATCACCACAGGGTGGGGGACACACAGAGATGACCAGCAGGAGAACCTGCCCCCTGCATTATTCATCACTCTTAGCTCAGCTGTTTGCTTTGCTTCTGAAGGTAATCCTGCAAAATAAATGCCGGCACACTAATATCAGAGCGCAAGGTAAATGAACCAGTTTTCATCTTGGCGCCTTTTGTGTAAACACCCTTATCGCAATCGGAAGTGGAGCATTTTCTCTGGTGTGGCTACACAGCCCCCCCTCATATAATGAAAATAAGTTCACTATGTATTCAAAGCCAGTTTATACTGGTATGTGATACGTCTGCAAAACTGGTAGCAAAGGTTAAGATTCGTTTAGCTTTAGCTAAGCAGGTGTTCATTGGTGGACCGGAGGTGCTCACCGTTCTCAGACGCTTAGCAGCTACAGGAGAGGTTCGGGGGACCAGCCGGAACCGGGCGTCGGTGGCTGGAGGTGTGATGGGATGAGCGGCTGGGCTCCTGGAAGGCGCTGGCCGACTCGTGCTGGTAAGGGGAAGCTGGATCGAGAGACCTTGTCTCTCCATCACTCCCCATCAGCGTCAGCATCAGTCTGCTAGAAGGAAGCTGACCGGGCGAGGCTGTCTGGGGGGCCCGGCCCGGCTGGGCGGCGGCGGCAACGGCCTCAGCGACCGTCGCAGGCCTGACGTAATCGAACGATTTCATGCCGAGCGCCTCTGGTTGGATTCGTCCATCTGTCCTTGCGCATCGAGCACGGCATCGACGATGCCGGCATAGGCGCCGCAACGGCAGAGATTGCCACTCATGCATTCGCGGATGCGCTCGGGATCGTTGCCGGCCTGCGCCTCCTTGATCATGCCGATCGCGCTCATGATCTGGCCCGGCGTGCAGAAGCCGCATTGAAAGCCGTCATGGGCGATAAAGGCGGCCTGCACGGGATGGAGCTGGTCGCCGCGCGCAACGCCCTCGATGGTGAGGATGTCG
>JABFEA020000017.1:2466128-2476148 GCA_019775915.2 Cyphomyrus plagiostoma | reverse complement strand
CAAAGTACAGTGCAAAATAGTAGAGATAGTGTGAAACAGTACAAAACAGTGCAAAAACTAGACAATAATAGACCGAAAAAGTGATTGGTAAGGTGTGACTGTCCTGGGAAATGTGGCTATTGGAAACGAGAATGGCTCTGGGAAATAAGCCGTTCGTGAATCTGCTAGGAACTAATAATGACCTTATTCCCGTCGCTGTATTTGTTCTTCGCACGTTTTTAGTCGGGGAAGCATCTGTGGCGGCCGGCGGGTGAAGTTCTCCACTTTCAGCAGCCCTGCGCGGAGACAGAGCCCTCCCTTGGCGAGCCCCTCCCGCTCACCTCGACGGGGACGACGGCGGGAGAATGCCAGGTGGAGAGTCCTGATAGGCCGTTTATCTGAGAGGCCGCTCAGGCCCCCCTTTTCATTCCTCCACCGTGCAGATAAAAGGTGGAGAGCAGAAGCGAATTTGCCACGAAAATATGAGAGCGACGATAGGGCGACATCTTTATTACTGGCTCTGCCTGTCACGGACAACGGCTCTTACCCAGCCTGGTGATTGGCTTCTGAGTGCACTGCCCCTTTAAAAAGTGTCACATCCGAAACTTTGGATGTAAGGAGCACACTGCCTGTCAGAGACCCATCGGAAGCTTCTAAACCTGCCTTTGCAGTCTTTTTTGTGACACATCCATGACTTGACAAGCCACACTGTACTCTCACTGCTTTGCACGTTAACTGTACTAAAATTAAAGTGCTACCCGCTGCGGGAGAGCATTCATATTCACGTTTTTCTGCATATACTCGCATACATATTTTCCGCAACATCTGAGGTGGAAACACTGACCTCAAAGCATGTAGCGTGATCTAAATCAATAGCCGCCACTTGGAAAAAAGCGGTGAGCATTATTCAAAGGCCAGCCCTGGAGAGGAAAAGCTGTTTATCTGAAGCTCTCATGCGTATCACAGCAGTGGTCCTCTATGAAAGGCTGTTGAAATTTTAAAACAATGCATTTACCTCTTGGAAATTCACTCTGTGTTTGTTCTCAACAGTCCAGAACATTCCATGGCTGTATTTTACATACCTTTGATAACCCATGATTCCACTCACACTCCCTGGTGCTTTTACAATCATGTTTCTCCTTTGATATGTATTCTCTTCAGCCTTCCTTTTGTTCCTCCAGCCCCTGCTCGTTTTTCTCATTGTCTGACATTCCCCGCACACGCAGCCTGATACATTTTTATGTGTTGATTTGACTCATGTTTCTAATGCGGCTCACCGTTGGTATCTTTGCTCTGTATTTTCATTTTTTTCCCACCTCGCCGTTGCTTTTCTGGCTCGTATCTGGAAAGCAGAGCTTCGATTTCACGGCAGGTAGCATGGCTCTTAGCCCCATGTCCAGCATTGACTCCATGAGTCCGGTGAAATACCATGAAATCCCGTAGTAAAAGTGCAAGCAGGCACATCGATGGACCTTGCCGAAACCCAAGAACGTGGGTGGTTCCTTCGAGAGCCACTTTGGGATACTCGGTAATTACTGTCATACCTCCTGATAACTGCGGACAAACGGGAACACTGACAAGGCGCGTGTTCACTCCTTGCGGATAACTTATTGACCCACACTCAACAGCCTGAATTGTACATCAACCATTTAACAGTCAGCTATGTCTTCTGCTCCTTGCATGAAATCATGAAGCCCAAAGCTATTCCAGATTGAGACCGCAGTGAATCCATACATTCACCCATCTGTCCATTTTCTATAAATGTTTATCCTATTCAGGGTTGCGGGGGTCCGGAACTTCTCCCGGGGGCTAGGGGCACAAGGCCGGGAAAAACCCAGGATTTGGCACCAACCCATCACAGGGCACACTCACACCTACAGAAAATTTGATAACTTCAATTGACCTCAGCGCGTTTTTTGGAGGGGGGGGGGGGGATGTTGAACCAGACATCACAGAGGAAACCCCACTGTGACACTGGAAGAACATGAGACATGAGGGAGACTCAAACACTGGTCCCCATCAGTGCTCACCACTGCAACACCACCCCCATGGCGAATCGTGTGATTAACTTGATTTTGAGACTCTCGTTTGCGTCCCTTGAGACATCTGTGTCGGGCATGTGGTGTGGAAATGTCCGAGCTTAAAAGCTCACCAGAGGCTGTCCAGTGCATCGCCAAGAGTCACGGCTCACTGCAGACATGTTCCACACACACACGCTGATGTTATCACCGCATTGGGAGCCTGTGAGGGACCCTCTGCTGCAGCTCTAACAGCCTCCTGACTCAGATCCAGGTTGACTTCTCTGCCGGTCTTGAAGAGACGTCTCGGGATAGAGGAAAGGGAACCACTGAACAGAGGGCAGGAACATCACAAGACACAGACAGCAAGTATTTCAACATTTGTTCTTTTGAAATATAACTTTAACTAAGAAATATATTGTCATTTTACTAGAGGGTAATGCTGATTATGATGAACACACTCTATGGATGTGTGAATATACGTTTTTAGACTTTGACTTTTGGGATTATTTCTTTCTTACTGGCTGTTTGTTTACATTCTCAGAGCCGATGACAGATGATATCCCAAAAGCCATAACTACGGTGGCGGGTGAACACGGAGGCAGGTTACCATGGAAATGGGTCACCATGGAGGCAGGGCATTATGGAAGTGGGTCACCGTGGAAGCACCACAGAGATGAGTCACCATGGAGGCCAGTCACAACAAAGATGGGTCACAACATGAAGGCTGGTTACCATGGAGGCAGGTCACCATGGAGGCAGGTTACCATGGAGGCAGGTTACCAAAGAGGCAGGTTACCATGGAGGCAGGTTACCATGGAGGCAGGTTACCACGGAGGCGAATCACCATGGAAGGAGATACAGAATTATCCAGGATGGCTTCCAAAAAGCGGGCATTTCCCGTCACAAACTCTGCAGAGGTCAAAGAAGCAGAAGTATGAGGGTGCAGGAAGCTTGATGGAGTCACGACACGGACATCCTTCACAAGCGTGTGGTCTTGTTCTCACCACATCCTCAAGGGTACTAACGGGAAGGGGACACAGGGGCACCAGCCCCAGCTCACAGCTGATTGGCCCTCAGAGTGTCCCCTTCCTTGTCACTTACTGATTCAAAACATATCATTGGCTAAGAACAAGTTTCCCCTCCCTATAAGAATTTTAGTGTCTTATGACCCCTACCTTTTAAAAAGCCCTCCATGCCATGAGTCAGACATTTTCTCTCAAATGTCCCCTTTCATGGTGGCAGGTGGGTTTTTGTAAAGAGCTTATTCCTGGTGTCAGCTGCCCTCCTGACTATCTATCTATCTATCTCTACTATTTTGTGTGGCAGATGATACCTCAGGGACGGTGGGGGGGGGGCTGCAGGACAGGACATCCGAAGTGCAGCCGCCCACCAGGTGAGTGACTCGTGTGGGATCGGGGGCAGTCAGGTAGGTGATGGGCCTGTCTGCTCAAGCGGCAATGTGGGTCCCAGCACCGGTGGGGGGGCACACCGGTCCATCGCCTTTGATTAACGAGCGGCCAGCCAGCCCCCAGACCCTCGGAGGCTTGGCCCTATCGAGTGGAACTTTTTTTTTGGGGGGGGGAGACAGTGAAGGACATTTATTAATTGTATAGAAATATAACGATATTTCACAAGGACGACATCCCCCTCCAGCAGGAGGCAGCGCAGTCTTGGTGAGGTTCCATAGGGAAGTCAGGCACCATTACGCATTACAAATCAGGGCCACTGGGAGCAGATGTACCGTGGCGTAGTACCTGCTGTGGCATGTGGGGGTGGGGTGGGGGGTTAGCGTGGTGGCATAGGTGGCGTCACACATCAGAGCAGATGCTGCGGAGCCACACGCCACCCCCCACCCCAGTCACCCAGGTGCCGCCACCGCCCCGGACCCCGTGTCACGTGTCACCTTCCCCTGTCACCTCGCATGGCTTCTGGCCCGCGGCGAGCGGAGAAGCAAAGGCAACGGGTTCCGGGTCCTGACACAGCGAGTATGTCACACGGGTGCCACCAGGTAGGGCTGGCTGTCATGCCGCCCCCCCCCACACACAAGTGCCCGACACTCATCTCCAGGTCCTCCAGATGCCATGGGTCCGTGTCTGCAGCGAGTGCCTCATGACGGCAAGGAGAGAGGGAACAGGGGCAGCTGGCAGAGGTCAGGGAAGAGGACGGGGGGGGGGCTGCTCTTTTTTCAGGGGGACAAGAGCTCTCTCAGTACAGAGCCGCAGTTAGACGTGACCATGCAGTGCACTGGCCACTTTCAGCCTGAAGCTCACCTACCGCACCAAGCGCCCAAGCAAACGTGATGGGAAACAGGATGGGAAACTCATCCAGAACAAAGGCGCCGGCCGCCTGCAGTGCGGAGATTGCCGTCCGCCTTTTATGGCTTAAAGGATTTGGGAGCCGCCGATTCGCTCGCCTTCAGTGAGAAAGTCCCAGACAAGCCTCCTTCCCAGAAGAGATGCTCTGGCTGATGTCGCTGCTGCTGCTCCTCTCCAGGCAATGATGCACAGCTCCTTAGAAGGTCACCGGGATGTGAAATCTCAGGCACACTCGCTGGCACCCATGCAGGTGCTGAGACACGCCACCAGTTCAAGGACAAACCCGACAAAAACACACAAACTCTAATAATTGACCATAATGTACCGTTATCGCAAATAAACCGATATCAAAGAGGCATTAACAACACAGGTAATAGATGACAGCTGATGGATGATTAAAAGATGACAACAGGAGTAAACGTGGGAGATGTATATGCACATGTATATTTGCTGACGTGTTTGTTTGCTTGTTTAGTATATATTTTGTCGGCTCCGAATCAACGGTACCTAAAGATTAACACTAATAATCCATGTAATTGTCCTGCCTCCGCCTTTGACTATGAGTTTGCGGTTCCGTCCGGACCGAATACCGGACGGGCTGTAACCGTCCATCGTGCCCCTCTCCCCACAACAGTGCGAAAGCGCACAATTACATTCCCGGGTGTAAATATATGGAAAAACCTCCTAAGCGGCTGATAGATGGGAGCGGGGAATCGATTTTTCATCATAAACAGCGATGGGTGAGTGGCGGGGGGGGGTGCTGTGGCAGGTAGGGCTTCATATCAGCCTCGGCGGGGAGCTCAGGATGGTCCCTCTACACCTACCTCACCGTCTTTTTGTGTGCAAATTGACAAATGGAAATCTGAACTCGGGTAGTATTAAATCGGGGGATAAGTGAAAAAAAATCTTACTTATTCCAATGGCTCTTTTGCTTATTCAATTTCTGCTGGGTGCCGCGACAGATTAGATCACGGGGAGGGAAAATCTTGTGCCCCTTTTTTTTTCTTTTTGCTCCGATAAACATTGCCCCGCTGAGAAATAACATTAAAATGTAATCAGTTTTACCACCTGCATCCCATACCTCGCCTTTTACCCCGACACACACCTGCCAGTATCTCGCGGTGTATTGCCACTTTCTGGCACGAGAGTAGCGAAGCACTGTCACTATTCCGCCTGTGCCTAGAATCGCAAGTCATTAAAGATGTTTGTCCAGTTGGTAAATGTGCAAAAATAGAATATGAAATGCCATTAGCTAATTGCTAACATTTATACACTCTTTAGAATCTCACGTGTAATGAGAAAAATAAATCATTCCATCTCCTTTTCCTCATCTGTTTGTTTATTTGTTTGACTTTTCCTCCTCTCTCTCTCTCTCTCTCTCTCTCTTTAAACACAGATGTGTTTAAAGAGTGGCACCAAGTGGCGATGGCAGGATGTACCCGAACACCCTAAAGCCGTCTTTGAAGGATTACGGGTAAATTTAAATGATTTTCTGATTTATGACGAAAATCTAGATCGGAGATCTTCTTTTTTTTTAAAGGAGATTACTTTTTGTGTTACAATTTATTTTATAGGAATATTTGCATGTTTTGTTTATGAAAATGGTTTTGTTTTGTATTATACTGCTCAGAGATCGAAAAACTTTAATCAATCTTTCTGTCATTTGATTGCAAAAACAGTTTGAAGAATCTCTCTTTATATCAAGTAGTCCTCGTATATGCAACATTTTAAATGTTTATATGGAGACCCTGAGTTGATATTAATCAATAAATCTACTTCATACGTATTTCTTAGAAGATAAGAATGTGATTGTATTGTTACATCTGCTTTCAAAAAATTCTCCATAGCTTCAAGATCCATTATTTTGCCTTTGGTATATCAGTACTTGTGCCATCTGGTCAGTAACACATAACGTATAACAGAATTAGCACAAAACAAAAACAAAGGCACTCGCTAAACATCAAAGTAGACAGATAATTAGGGCCTGCAGATGAACATGTGTAGCAAATAAATAAGAAATGATGTCATCACAAAGTTCTTGTCAGTTACAGAAAGCAGTGCAGGGGAAATCAGACTTTCAGGTTTTATCATCAAAGCATGACACTGATTCTTCTGGTGACTCAGCACCTTGACGTGGAGACTATGATGTCATCCTCAGCCCTCAGCTGTCCCTAGCATTGGTATCAGAAGTGGGCTATGAACCAACACAAACCTGGTTCTGTGTTTACCTGTATGGTTTCACCTGTCGCCTGAGATCCAAAATAAGACCAATGCAAGGGCACATGATTGTGTGCAGTAGTGACCCCAATATTAAGTTTTACCCTGTTCACCATATGATAGGACCTGCTTTCTTTACTCATGTTCAGGACTAAGCCAATAGAATGTCAACATTTCAATTTTAATTATTTTTCAATTATTCAATTATTATTTTCCCTTTAAAAGAATAACACAAACGCATCTGCAAATAAGATGCAACGGGATAAATTGTTAGTAAATGACAAGGCGGGTGAAGGCCCTCCGAACTCAGCCACGGTTAATGTCCCCCGTAGTAATGGAGGCCGTCATTAAAAGCCACTGCAGAGGGGAAACTAAAAGTGACTTAGCAGCTTTGAGATGGGGCTCCTTCTAATGCACCGTGCAGCATTCAGAGGGAGCTGTCAAGGGTAACCTTTCTTGGGACTGCATCAGGGAATATTATTTTGTTTACTGTATTTCCATGCAATGGGGGGTGGTGAAAGGTCTGGGGACGGGCAGAAGGAGGATACAAACAAGCAAGTGCAACAGAAGCCTCTCTGACCCCACATCCATCCATTTTCCATGGCCTTTTATCCGGTATGTGGTCAGGGCAAACCTGCACCCTGCCCAGGAATAGCAGGGCTCAAGGTGGAGGGCACTGGATGCCAGTCCATCTCACACACACACAAACACTGTAGGCAATTCACCTAATCCCAGTACCAATCAAATCCTATGTGGCTGAGAGAAAGCAAAACTGACTTGCCAAGTGCAAATGTCCCCACAATGTATACCTGGACCACATACATACAAACACACACACACAGCTTTGTAACTATGTCTTTGTGGGGACTCTTCATTCATTTATATGGGGAAAACTAATCCCAACATGATGACCTTAACCCCTACCCAGCTCTAAGCTTAACCATAAATAACAAAATTAAATACTGTATGAGACTTTTAGTTTTTTGATTGCATTTTAGTCCACAAATGTGATCTATGCAATCCTACCCACACACAGACACACCCGTGCAGACATACACACACACACATACACACACACACACACACGCACACACAGCTCAAACCTAGAGAGTGCATGTATAGTCTCACCCACAGGGCCAGCAAGTAACACGCCTTTCGTGCCTTGTTAAGGTTAAAAAAAGAAAAGATAAAAAAGCATTATCTCTCAGATACCATGAGAACCCTTAAATGTTAAGGATCCCAGCAAGAATAGGGTAGGAGGCCTTCAAGGATCCTCCTTCAATAAAAGGAAAAAAAGAAAAAGTTGCAACACTGGGTGCAGAGCTGCCATCAAGGTCGGTATCTCTGTCATCGGCCCCAGAGTCATGCCTGCATGGATGCTAATAATATTTTATATTTGATATTTTGAGGGGAATCACCGGAGGATCCTTATTAACATGTCAACCAAAAGCCATAAGAAATTATTATTTTATCGTCGGTAGTTTTATCGTTGACATTCTGCACAGGATGAGAGGTGCCGGTGCCTCAGTCTATTAAAATGTCATCACATCTTCAGGCAAGCAAACAAACGTAATGAAATCTGCACTGCCAGCAGAGTAAAGGACAGGAGGAAAGGTATAGGGTGACTGAGCCGCTGTTATAGATCAGTTATAAATCCCAAACTTTTTTTAACTAAGTGCGTTGGACATTTACCTCTGTGACATTAGTGTACCGTCTTCGCGTGTAAAGCTATTTAGGAACATTTTTATTAAAGCTGTCTTTAATGGGTCCTGCCTGATTCTCCTCAGCTAAGGAGTCGAAAATAATTCTGATAGCAGGGGAGATGTAGAGAGGAGAAATGAATAAAATAGAATCACTTGAAGGCTTCACACGTAGACAGATTATTTTTTACATGATTTGGGAACTTGGAGAAACAGTCTCGAGGATGCATGGCAGAGTTGAGATTTGGAGTCTGGCATCCTTCTCACAATGCTGTGGGGGATGAGGCAGTAGCGGAGGCTGACTCCTCTGCTCAACAGAGGCAGGTAAATAACCCAAAGCTTTCACGAAAGGTCTGCGTGACCAGGCATCCGCAGTCTATCTGCGCCTGGCCGTTAATACCTGCCTGTAGGCCGCAGCGGCCCACAGCTCTCCAGGACTCTGAAACTGACCTAAGAGGACCATCAGTGACAGACGGTCAACGTGAATCTCAGGAATGAAAAGTCAAGTTGTGCATTGTCTCGGGAATCGGTGCGGCTGCTCAGAACAAGCACTCTGGGTCGACCAGGAGCAAAACCTCACAACAGCTTTTTTGTGGAGATTTTATAAAGGCGAACATCCCCAACAACTGCTGATGTCTCCTTTGGATGTACTTGTGAAATATATGTTTACACAAATGCTTTCAGGGAGTATGAACTTAAGCCTGTGTGCTTTTTTTCTTCTGGCAGCTAACAACAGAGAATCAATGAAAGCTCCGTGTGTGGCCTGTTTTGCAATTCCATTTGTGGATTTAGCAAAAAAAAAGATGCAGTGAACAGGAGAAGAAATACAGTTTTTATGTTGCACATCTATCCCAAAAATGAGTAATATTTACAGATATATAATAAATTTTACCACATTATCATTACAATTTTAATTTCCACAATTTCACTAGCATTTACACATCCTTGAATCACATTTGAGTAAGAACAGGTTCAGTATCACAAGACCGTCTCACTTCTGTATGATTAACAGTATTATCTGTCTGTCTGTCTGCCTATCTTAATCAAGGGCACCATGTTAGATCTCTGTGTGTAATGGATGTGGTCCCTTCATCATGGTAATGTCATGGTAACATCCCTGAGTCACTGTGGCACATGGGGGGCGGGTGGCAGACAGGTAGCAGGGTGGATTGAAAGTGATTTCAGAAGCATAGGAGTTTACTCCTCATCTCCTTATCTTCCGTATCTCTAATCTAAAGGCACACACGCACACACACACATGCGCACACACACACATGCGCACACACACACGCACGCACACACACACGCACACACACACATGCACACACACACGCACGCGCACACACACACACGCGCACACATGCGCACACACACGCACGCGCACACGTGCGCACACACACACGCGCACACATGCGCACACACACGCACGCGCACACATGTACACACACACACGTGCACACATGCGCACACACACACGCACACATGCGCACACACGCGCACACACACGCACACGCATACATGCGCACACACACGCACACACACGCACACACACACACGCGCACACACACGCGCACACACACACTGAGCTGCTTTCCAAATGGGATTTAAGCATTTGTCTTGGCCAGATTCTGCTGCCCCAGCTTACGCTGCCCAGTTAATCATACGCAGCAGCTACCTTCCGAAACTGATCACTGTCTGACCCGCCCCCCCCTGCAGAAACGAACCCCCATGTTCACACTGCGCTCTCGAAACTGATCACTGTCTGACCCGCCCCCCCATGCAGAAACG
>JABFEA020000017.1:2437801-2456947 GCA_019775915.2 Cyphomyrus plagiostoma | reverse complement strand
CCCCACCCCACCCCCAGCTAGCACCACTAGGACAGACCATCTACACACAGTGATAATCGGACAATTTGCTGGTCTGCATCTGAAATGTCTAAATCATAAGTGTTCAAGCAGGATCGGATCTCCTCCCCTGATGGATTTAGTGTTTCCCTTATAGTGTCTAGATGAAGTAGCGATTCGTTGGTCCCCGTTTGCAAATTGAATCAAAGGCGAAGGTGGCTTCAGCACTGGAACGTGGCTTTCCGTCTGTCCGGTACCTCTGTCTATTGTTATAGTCGCTGTGACTAATTCGACAGGTAGGGGGTGCCATGTGCCACTCCACCCAGCCGTTACTGTCCGCTAGGCCTCGGTCTGTCTAGAATAATGGCGGAGGTGGGGGGTGCCTCTGCTCAGCTATCAGGATGCTCCGTCTTCAGTGCATCTGGAAGCATGACAGTCACTAGTCTGGGGGCTTCCGATGTCTTTGCTGCTGCCGCCGCCACCCCGACCTCTGCTTTGGCCTCCGGCGCCTTAACGAGGCTACTGACGACACGGGCAGGGGACTGCCCCCCCACCGGCACGGCCAGCCTCACCACCTGCGTCCCCGGGGCCACAGACACCGGAGCCAGGGCCCTGACTGTCAGCGGCGCCCCCACTAGGCTGATGCCGTGAGACCCAGACGGGCCGGTTTTGGTCTGCAGGTGGCACTGTGCCAGCTGTGCGGCAGGAATCGTGATTATCTTTGCCAGCTGCACGGTGACCTTGTCCCCATTGTCTGCTGTGGCGGGTACCATCGCGGGTATGGTCTGGATGACCACCTTGGGTGCCGCAGGGGCACTGGTGCTGCTGGTACTGGTGAGGAGGGGAGGGCTGCCGGAATGGACCGCCACCGTGGAGATCTTCTGCCCTAGTGACGTCGTCATGACTACAGGCACCTGCATGGCGACCCGCACTGTCCTGTGAACACAGAACAAGTCACTCATTTAAAAAAAAAGACAGTCATACACAGAGATGTAAGGTTTCTCATAAGTCAGTCAAACATTACTGGGATCACCCTTGACAGCTTCTGTACAAATGGTCTCGAACAGTAATCAAACATGGTGATTTAGCTAAACGGCATCAATTCTGACGAAGCGATGGAGGGGATTAGAGCCTTACAAAACCCAAAACCGAGACAATCACCAACAGCAGCGGCATCTGACCTGGGCACAGGAGTCGTGTGGGGCGGCACTTGTACCCGGGCACCGTCGGACGCCGCTGTGACGGTCACTATGTGGGCCCCGGCCATCGCCGAGAGCACGTCCTTGCCCTTGGTGGGGTTCGAGTGCAGGATGCCACGCCCGCTGCCTCGGAGGATTCCCGCCGTCTTCGCCAGCTCGGGTGAGGACAGCAGGGTCTGGGAGCAGGGGGGCACGCGCTCATATGATTTCTCAGCACGCAGGAGGTCCTCGTCGATGGGCTCCGACTTGTCCTCCTCGATTACCACAATGTTCTTTGGCATCTCTTTGAACTGGTAGACAAGACGCTGACCCTCTACCTTTGCAAGGATGCCCCTTTGGTAGTAATACCTGACAACAACAACATAAAATTCGATTTAGTCAAAATACATATTTTGTTTTTAGGATCACCATGTCATTGCCATTACCCTTGACAAATTACTTAACATCGCTTTTATTCTCAATCTGTCCAAGGGTAAAACTGCAGCAAAGCAGAGCCATCCTTGCCCTGTGCGATGACGATAAAAACGTCTATCGTTTCATATTTAGGCTTATCGTTTCCTTCGTGGTGTAAAAAATGCAACATTTTTCATCGTTTTGATGACTATTTGCAAGGCTACACGCCACCACATGGGATGTGCAACTTCTATGGAAGTTCTTAATCTGACATTATTTGTAACCCGCAGAAGACGATCCATAAATATGTAACATGACCCACAAATATTTAACTACCCACAAATGTGTATTTTTTTTTCTGTTTGGGTTTCTGTAAATTTGTAGACATGAAATGTGTTTTGCACATTTGTGGATCACTTCTCTATTTGTGGGTCGCGTTAACATTTGTAACTTCCCTTTTATTGATTTGTGGATTTGTGTGCAGTTCATACTGCTTCCTTTCAAGTTACATGGTGCACACTGTCCCCCCTAGTTTACTGCTTAAAGCACACTTTATAGAACATGTCTGTTTTATTTAGGGTTATTTCATATAGGTTTTTCCCACCCTGACCTCTTAGGAGCTCCATATAACGCAGTTGGGAAAAAAACAAAAAAAAAAATCACAAATATATCACAATCCACAAATATGTGTTTTTATCTGTTGTGCAAAATCATATCCACAAAAATTTGTACACGTGAAAAAGGTCATGCGTATTTATAGAATTAGTATTTATAGTATTTATTCTTGTCTGTTTGTGGATTGCGTTACATTTGTGACTTGCACTTTGTTATTTGTGGATTTTTGTCCAATTCCTACTGCGGCTGAGCTGTAGAAAATGATCCATAAATACGAGGTCTAGTCATGATATATATCCTTATTAGGATATGAGATTTTGGTCATGACTTGCGCACACAGCCTATATAGGGCATACAAGTTCAAGTCCAGGGGCAGTGCAGTGGTTAGCACGGCTGCCTCACAGCAAGAAGGTCCTGGGTTCGATCCCGAGTCCTTTCTGTGTAGAGTTTGCAGGATCTCCCCATGTTCATGTGGGTTCATGTGGCTCCGGTTTCCTCCCACGGTCCAAATGTGTGCAGGACAGGCTGATTGGTGAGTCTAAATTGTTGGGCCCTGTGTGTGTGTGTGTGTGTGTGTGTGTGTGTGTGTGTGTGTGTGTGTGTGTGTGTGTGTACCCTGTGGTGTGTTGGCAGCTGCCCAGGGTTGGTTCCTGCCTGATCCCATTGTTCCTTAGATAGGCTCTGCCCCCCCACAACCTCATTTGGGATTAGCCAATGGTTACAGTTGAGATTGATAGGAGTTAGGAAAAGGTCACTGAACAGTAGAATATGAACGCCCCCTACAGGCCATGTGGGGGTGGGACGCTTACCGTAAAGCCCTACCCATGGTCTCGTAGTTCATGTCAGGCTTATTTTTGTGTTTGCCCCACAATTTGGACACGGCCTTGGAGTCCACAAGCTTGAAGATGCCCTTCTCCCTCTGCGTCCACTTGATGTACCTGGGACAGGTGTTCTTATCTTGAAGGAGATCCAAGAGAAACTCCCACAAGTATGTTGTGTTACCTGCCAGGTGGCCAGAGAGAATGTCGTATTACGCTCATGAAGACAAAGCATGTGCAAAATCCACAGCTGCTACCTCACATCCCCGATAAGCTGACAGCACATGCAGTTTTACCTTTCCCTTCCCTGGGTTTCTTCTTAATCCCCAAATCAGGAGAGCAGTTTGATACAGGTTGATGCATCTTTGGCTTTCGACCTGCTAAATGGAGAATCAAACTAAGTTAGCAGCGACGACACATAGAGCAGATTTTGGCAAACGTGCTGGACGGGGGGCCCCATTTAGCAAAGCAGTAGTCATCCGAAGGTCAGTTCTGGATAAAACTTTAATCTACCACTTACACAAAAATATTTTGCGGGCTTTACCTTTTTTCTTCTTCATCGGCTCGCTCAGAGGGGCCTCCAGAAGAGCGCAGACCTCCACGGGCTCACTCTCCTCTGTGGACACCTCCACCACGGTCTCCATCATCACATCCGGACGCATGGCCGCGTGGAGGAACTCCGGAGTGGAGATGCAATGTGCTGCAAGCTCGTCTGCTGCACACATATATAAATGCAATGTTGATGACATAAGCAGACGTGCCAACTACACCCTAAACAATGCAACTCTCTATCCATCTCTCTATGCTGGGGATGCTCAGGTCAATCTAGTAACAAAAAGTGGTCAACATTCAGGAAGGAGTCTAATGCAACAACTGTCCTCAAGGTGGCGGCAGTTAGCTCACTGAGGAGAAACAAAAAAAAGTAATTTAAGAAAAATGCATAAAGCTTAAGATGAAATTTTCCTTGAGACCCTGAGACTGACAAACACCACGACAATCTCAAATACCCGGCATACACACTGAGATTCAGAATGAAGAACTTATAAAGTCAGGTCAGGAATATGAAGTATACTGCTCAACTGGTGTAACTCATAGCTACTCTGTTTTAAGATCAAGCAACTGACCGTCACCTCAGCATCTACAGCAGAATTAAATGGGGTGACCGTGAGGCGTGGAACAGCAGCTCACTACACAGGACAGACGCTACAAGATACTTACCAGGGCTGCGGTCACCCCGCAGGCTGCTGGGAGAGTCCATGTGGAGCAGAGCTTCGGCCGCCTCGATGGTCTTGTCCGAACAGTGAACGCCACTGCCGTGCACAGACGCCTCTGCTACAGGGGGGGTAGAGAGGGGGAGAGAGAAGCGCTCTTAACAGCACAAACTAATACATTTCATTAAAAAGATAATTTGTGATAGTTACAAGCCCACAGTACTAAGTCTCAGACGAAAAACAAAGCTGGGATGCAACCAAATACCAGCCACTGCCGTTACTGAAGACTGCAGCATACAAGTTAATCAGTTAAGTATTCCTGCAAAAGTAGTTTACGTAAATGCCTCCATTATCTTTCCAACATTCCAATTATTAATGGAGAATGCCAAACTCGATTTAACACAATGCATTTGCATATAATACTGTAATTATAAAGCGGGTGTCACACTGTGCTTATTTACACACAGATGAGCATTAAGTTCATTGCACATGGAAATGGTACCTCCAAGTGCTAGATCTCACCTTACCACAAATCTATAAAAGTCTCTATGCCGGCATTGATTACAGAAACAGAAACCAGCTAATTGTGTGCTAAAAATCATTATCAGGTAGATTTCTGCCTATAGTCTATGTGCTCTGGTGCAAACGCCGTGTACCGTAACACCTGTTGCCATCCATCTCTTCAGCCTGTTGTCTGCAAGGACCATTTATGGCTGCCTATGGCAGATGCCAGAATAGCACTATTTTTAGGCAGTAAAGCGCATTCTGCCTGAAAGAGTCAATGCTGAAAACTACTGCAAATATCGAAATCAATAATTTAGAAATAATCCTTATAAAGTGCAAAATGACAGACACTGACTTGAATGCAATAAGAGTAAAAGCTAATGCTGACTTACCTGTTTCTATTTTAAGCGATTAGTTCACGATTCCATTTTTGTTAATATGCACTTTGAACTGTACGTATATATAAATGACCACTAATTCAGTCTAAAAGTTGCAATGAAAATAAAAATACTATTCATATCACAGTGTAAAATGTACTTAACAAATGAAAAGCTATCATGTGCCTTGAAAACAAAGGTGGTAGCTGGTACTATTTTATACACCGTTTGGAGGTCCTGTAAAATAAAACGCTCTTCCATCTCACTTCCGTGTTTACACTCGGTCTGCTCTTTCCCTCCAGTTTCCTCTGCAGACGTTCTCGTAGCGCCCTGTCACTCAAACCCCACCCCGACTTCTACTGGCCAGTTCATTCTTCCGACCGCCCATCTTGGGACGCCCGATTGGCCCAGCCACGGTTTTCGAACAGCCCCGTAGAACAATTCGGCAGACTCTATGTCTATCACACATTCACCCACCATGCCGCATCGCATCGCTTCCGCCATCAAGTTACCATGCACACAAAATTCAAAATTGCAATTGTGTAAATACGGCGTTTCGCACTGGCAAGATTTCAGATAGACCTACTAAATCTCTTCTTTTACTA
The DNA here is from genome assembly GCA_019775915.2 of Cyphomyrus plagiostoma. Taxonomy (NCBI): domain Eukaryota; kingdom Metazoa; phylum Chordata; class Actinopteri; order Osteoglossiformes; family Mormyridae; genus Cyphomyrus; species Cyphomyrus plagiostoma. Next base: position 2,451,228 of record JABFEA020000017.1, on the reverse strand, counting down.
CAAGTTAAATGAATAAATTAACGTAAACGAAATAATCTTGTAATACAATTATCGGCATATCTAAAGAGTATATTTCGGACCTGGGTTAAAATTATATTGAGGAAAAGGGGTATATTGTGTGAGAACCAAAGAAAAATTAGTAAACGTGTAAATCAAGTTTTAAAAAATAAAAACAAAAATCCATATTATTATTTATATGTAAATCCTTCAATGTAAATCAAAGAAACATCAACTTAGATATCTAAAAACCCTTCATCTACAAAACAAGACAGCGTGGCAAAGACACAACAACCCAAATACACTTCCTGGTTTCCCCGAGCAACTCGCATCATCCGTTATTTTACATCAACAAAAAAAGTGCAGCTTTGTAAAAACGCATCTGCAGCTGATTTGCTGATGCACAAGGAGATCTTCACATCGCCATCACATCATATCACGTAAAAATGCCACAGTTCTAAACAGAGTTTTAAAAACAGGAATATTGGATACAGGAAAGTCAGGGACGCAATGCAGGTTGCTACCCAAGGTGATCACTTCCTGACTTGCCCTCTAACTTCACAAAATAACTTTAAGAAATTCAAGAGGCGCGCAACGCGCACAAAACGGTACCGAGCGCAAATGCACCGGAAGCCGCGCGCTCGCGAGACATTACCGGCTCTGATTAGAAGATCGAGCTGGTTTGAGGGTCCATCCTGCACAGAGGTCGCCATGTTTTCCCGGAGCTGCAGATTCACATTGACTTCAATTGAGTCGCGTCGGGGGAGGGGGGGGACGGGGACGAAATGAGATCACTCCGCTGCCGCCGGAAATAGTCTGAAATTCGGCCGAAAGCCGGCAACGTGCCCCCCGCCCACCCCGGCAGAACGGATCCCTCCGCGCAGGACGCCGGAACTGAGCAGCGGAAACGTGACAGACGGGGAAGCGAAGCTGGTACAGTGCAGGAGCAGGGCAGGTAGCAGATCACTGCAGAAGACTAAAGTCCTGGCCTCAAACAAGCAACTTAAAACTGCTGTTGCGCAAAGCACTCCAATCGATTTACGATATGTTTAATTAGCGTTGCTTTTCTGGACCAAATACAACATGTCATATAAAGATTTTCTGAATCGTTCACACTTGTCGTCATGATCTCTCAAAAACACGATTTAAATAAATAAATATATATATAAAATCAGCATTTGCTAAACATGTAATCTCTTTTGTCACGCTCTGAAATGCATTTGTTTAATTGAGGAAAATACTGTATTAATACTGATTATTTTAATCCCGGGAAATCCAACAAAGATTTCTTGTTATTGATCTTTATTTTATATAAAATAAATATATTTAATATATCAAGCAACAAATTAGATTTGTTTTATTGTGCTGAATTATTCCTTTGGTTTGTCAGTTTCAGCTTTTGCTCAAGTTTCAACCTATGTAATACATTCCTGCTGTTTATATTAAGACATTTACTGTATAACTGAGTTTAACGTAAGTGGCATCATGTCAATTTAGCCTATGTATCTAACGTTCGTGCATCGCATTGATGTAAAAATTCAACAAGAAAGCAATTCAACATGTGAACACTAGGTGTCTCGCTTCAACCAAAATCCATCGATTTTCCATAATAATTATCCAAAGCAAAGTCAGGCCAGGAGACAGGGCACACCCTGAACCGTATGCCAGTGTATTGCAGGGCAGGCATGCGCATACACATGCACAGTCTATTGGAAATTTAGAGAATTCACTTAATTACACATTTTTAAACTACATGGAGGAACTGGCTGCAGAAAACCTGCACAAATACAGGGAGAGCATGCAAAATCCATCCAAGAGCCAGAAGGGTATCTGAGCCACCATGCCACCTCCGTCTCAGCGCCACTAGGGGTGCAGTTTAACTCCAACAGGAAATACAGAAAAACTCTCACTCCGGATGAGCAGATCAGGTGTTGATTTATGCATTTTGTTGCTGCTTTATGAATAATGTGGCACGGTTACATTTATTTAATATCATTAAAATCTAAAGTGTAAATTCTTATCCTTTGCTTAGGCAAAGAACAACAGTGATAATTGTTTTTTCTTATTAATTTGAAACAAAAAATGTACTCCTACTGTATGCACATTTTATTTTGTACTCGTAATAAAAAACATGTTTAAATAATAGTCATCCTTTGAATTTAACTGAATATTACTATAGGGGCTGGCAAAATGGAATGAGAACTGGCTGCATATGCCTTTTAGATATCTTTGGTTTTAATACTAGAGGAGATCTAGACCTACCTCTTTGAATAGAATAGAATAGAATAGAATAGGTGATATTTTGTTTATCCCCACCCTCCCTTCACCGACTCCTTCTTGCTCTCCATGACACATGCAAAGTAATATTCAGGTGAGAGCAAGCGGGGGCTCACAGTGCACAGTTTACCTTGTTAATTTTCAGTTTCTGCAAACTTACAGTCAAAAGACAAAATGGCAGTTAGGTCATGTTATTCTTTTGCCGTATTATTACATTGAGAGTGAGACAATTCCGGGAGCTTATCTGTGCGGCAGGTAGAGACCTGAATTTCCCGCCAACGCTGATTAGCGCGTACCTTTGGGCACCTGGGAGGGGGGAGGTCTCACCTGCAGTCACCACCTCGGTCTCCACCTCCTGCTCCTCGGCCACGCCCTGCATCAGGCAGGTCTCGTCGTCGTAGACTAGCACCTGCGCGGCGTAGCACTGCTCCAGCTGCCCCCCTGGCACGGGCTCCACCACCCCGGCGGGGTAGCTGTCCTGCTCGCAGCACCCCTCGGCCTGCCCCCCCCGCAGAAAGATGATCCGTAATTTAGTCGCACTCCTGCTTCCTGCCACTCGGGGCAATGGGGGGGGGGGGGAGGTTGGGGGGGCAATTAACACCTTTAGCAAAAGCCAGATGGATACAATCCCTACAGGGGAATGGAGAATTGGTCCCCTGTTTATAAAGATGTTCTCCATGTTATTTGGTACATGGATGAGACGCCATAACTAAACCTCAATTGGCAGGGACTTTGTACACATTTATGTTACCATAGATAAGGATTCAGGATAAATCAATTAAGGAAAAATGAAATTTCTGCACACAAAAACGACACATATTTTGATATTCAAATTGTAAACAGATCTGTAGACTCTACCAGAGGTCCTTACTACAGAAAGTAATTTTAACATGATTATTTTAATGAACGCCTGCATAATCTTCCGGTCCGCACCACCATTCAGCTGTGCAGTCTCTCCCGTTTCCCTGAGTGAAACCCCGCATTATCAATTGTGTCCTGCTGTCTTAAGGGCAGGGTTCAGAGAGGCCTCTGATCCCGAGAGTTAAGTGCAGAGGGTGCCACACGCACCTCTGCCTGCCCTAGCTCTCCAGAGCAAACATGCATGAACATCCAAACAGAACAAAACGTTAAATATTCCAAACATTACATGTCTGGAAAATGTTCTGGGTTGTGTTTGCTGTGATTTGCATATGATGTTAAGCTGCAAAGCTTTTGCAGTATACATCATATTTATATCAGCAACAGATTCCAAATAGAATTATGCGATATTAATGAGAAACATACCAGTTCTTAGTCTTTTCAAGGAAGAAATTTATTTAACCGTGCGCTTCTGGAGAAAATACGGCTGTTAGGCTGGGAAGTGATCATTCCCAGTGTTATAGGAAAATATTATCAAAAATATTCAAAAAATATTTCAAATTTTAATATTTCATGCATAATTAATAATGGATGATCTGTAATTGAAAGTAGGGAAATTTAGGTATCATTATTGATGCTGAATTTCTTTTGGTCAGTAGGTGGATCCTATGCTGTGCACGTGATAGAGGTTTTTTTTGGTAGCAAAACGGACATATGCGCAGCTTGGAAGCATATAGCTTTTTGACCGTAAATTCTCATCTGTTTTTCACTCTTCTGTAATTGATTTGGAAATATTGAACCTTATTTCAGGACTGGCAGTGAACCTGTTGATGACAACCTTCCGAAAATAAGAGATGAACGGTTACACAGAGTTGGAGTCAGTGAGTAAGCTTGCTAGTGAGGTGGACGTTAGAATGGATGTGGATACGAGTCCGAAAATCTTTTAGTCTGCTCATATAAAGAAGTGGTTCAGTTTATTTAAGTGAAACACAGAAAATTTGCCACTACACCCAGAATGCAATGTCTTTACCCATTTCTTACCGTCTGCGGGTTCTCTACGGTGCCAATGTACTCTACGACGGTCCCTCCGCCGTCGACAACCACCACAGAGGTCATGGTGCATTCCCCCAGGTGTGGATGGCGCTCTCAGAACAGGTGGGGGCCCCACAGGTCTGCTCCACCCTTCCCACCACCCAACCCACCCCCTCAGCCCCAACCAGCTGACCTGCTGAAAGACAGAGAGAGAGGTAGATAAGCACGTGCTGATGTGTGTGTGAAGGTGTCTTCCTGGGGGGGGATATTTATGCAAGAAAACAACCACTAACATCCAGCAGTTAGTGGTGATTTTGAAAATTACTACATTGGTTTTTTTCACTTTGTGACAATGTTTTGAATCTTGAATCTGGCTTGGGAGAAAGATTTGATCAGAAATGGTATTGACTGAATACCCACTATCAATATCGGGTTGATATGGATCGGATAGCAACAATTTTCTATCAGGGATAGCCTGAACTGCTTGCAGCCTTAACACGACTTTTTGTAAGCAGGTCATGTGATGGTTACGTTGCACTGGAGACCTATGAATACTTTATGTCTAGTTGTGGTTAGTTGGGGTGTACAGTGATGTTTATGACCAATTTCTTAATTATATTTAATTTGGCAACAGATTGTAATGAAATATTTCTGCTGATTTCTGTGAAAGCTGTTAATAAAACAAAGCAGCAGACGTGTAGATCCTGCTGGCTCTGGATTTCTTCATGTGCTGCACTGGCAGAGCTTTTGTTTGAGCAACATGAGCGTGTATATATGTCTATATACATATATATATTTCCCTGTTCTCAACAAACTCAAACAGTGCAGCTGCAGCACTAAATGCCGACGGGTATCGGCATCAGCACACAGACAAAATTTTAATATTGCACCCGAAACAAATATTGGGCCACGTCTAGAGTTCATATGAAACATTTAAACATTCAGTTACAATAATCTGAAGCCACATACTTAGCGGGTAATTACCGGATTTTGGAGATGTGAGGAAAAAGAATGCAAGGAAAACACCGAAGACGGGCCTAAGGAATTTACCACGAGCGAATGCAGCATTTACAAGGAAAGAAAGTGCCGACATGCCGTGGGAGACGTAAAGGCTTCCGAAAGACCACAAAACAAGACCTCAGACAAGCGCACCATGGGGAAAAACCCAGACAAGGGTTTGCCTCTCGAATCACCCAGATTCTCTCTGACTGTGAGAAGAGCACAAGACTTCTGTCTGTTTGCTGCCCTTACGGCAGACCTGATAACAGACACTTCATTTTGGAATCTTTATTGTTGACGGCACAGCTGCATGAGCCCCTCTGATGGCAGAGTGCTCTCCTGACGGCCAGCGACTCGGCTAAACGGCACAGCTTACACATCCCAAGGGCTCGCCTTTAATTGGACAGCAGCTGGTCGCTGACGGGATGTGCGCGTATCCTGGGGGGGAAAACGACGACGCGGAAGCTTCCTGCCAGCCTGCCAGGGCCGCCGCTCCTCCAGGAAAGCCCCAGGCCCGTCTTGGCCTACCCACTGGTCGCCCACCCCCTCTGGATTAAGACAGATATCCTCCTCCTTCCCCACGGAGCGGGGAAATCGAGAAGCAAAACAGGAAGCAGCTCAATTACTCTCTCCCGCATGACCACCTCCCATCTGTCGTCACGGAAACGGCCAGCCAAAATAGCAAGGCACGCCCCCCGGTGACAGCCGAGCAGAAAACGGGTGCCGAGGGAATTGTCCCTGTCACCAGCCTGCGGCTACATCGCCCTGCAGATCATCGAAACCAGCCTCAGCGATTCGCAAAATGGATCTCATCAATCAGAACAAGAGTCTATTGTACAGTGTGTGTTTCAAGGTGATTCAGACACAAAACGCCACTAACTGTCAGAGAAAACACCATCAGGAATCTATTAAGTAGGTCCTCAGGCCACTGTGATCTTATTAAAATCGGCAAACTCAGGAAAGAGACTTAATCCATGGGAGAACATAGACTTCCTCACTAATTCCAGTTGTTTACGCTCAAGAGAGCTACGACGATCCTTCCGGAATACATTACAGTAAGGGTGAGGAATCCTGATGTGGCAGGAAACCCAAGGGAGAAATGCAGGCATGGCAGGCAGTCAGGAAAAAGGCCTGAGTCACCCTGCCCCCCCCCCTTCCCCATATTAGCCAAGAGCAGCCTGCGTCATGGAAGTGTGCTGGGGCAGTAGGAGAGGGAGTGTGGCGCCCCCTTCTGTGCCACAGACCCACAAGCCAAACCGGAAGCTGGGAGCGAGCAGCTACGGCCAGGAATTCTGGATCCTAGACAGCAAACCCGGAATTCTGTGGGCGGCTCCCTCAATCTTAGTGCCCACATAAAATGGGAGTTTGCGTCTTAAAAATCGAAACGTGCGTAAATCATAGTTGCAAAATCAGCAGGGGAACCAAAGGACACGCAACCTCATTTTCTAATTGCTCTCGTAGTGAGGAGTTCTCTCCTAAATGCTAGCTTAATGAAAAACAGCGTATACCAAACCTAGGGTACAACAGGGCTAAAATGAGCGAGTATGTGCTAGAAAACAGGAGGACACAACTACACTGAATCAGACCTTAGTGCCCCCCCCCACCCCTCCTTACAACACAAATCGAGAAATACAGACATCTTGAAGGCAGAAACGAACACGGGCAAGGTGCAGAGCGTCATTCGCCGGTAACACTGTCAGCAGCTTGTTCTGAAGAATCGTACGCTGGGGGTTCGACCCCGTAGGAAACTCCTCTGCCAGTCCACCTGACCAACGAGCCACTCCATCTTCATCTGCCATCCCTTAGCGATGGTCTCTCTGCGACAACGGCTGCTGCTTCATTTTGCGATCACTTTGTAGGAAAACACCGGCGTTTTTGATCTGTCGTATCTCCCGTTAGGTTCTCACGAGGCTTTGTAATTTACCCTATAGCTTTTGCGCCAACGCTGATGTGTACTGGTTACCGCTCTCTTGCTGGCTGCGGCCGCACTCACACAAAGTTGGCTCCTTGACAGCTGCCTGTACCTTATGCATCTTCTCCCTCCCTTGTACGTCGCATCTGCTAAATGACGGTCAAAGCTGCCTCACGGATGGGCTGGACTTATCCGGTACATCACGCAGTGCTCAATTTAGATTATGTGACGACGCACCGTGTATATAACACACACAGTCCCCACAAGTGTGACTACAGAGGTCCACAAAACACGGGCATTTAAAGGTCTAGAAGATTCTTACCCGCATCCAGAAGCAAGACGTGCCTCATTTCACATTTAGAGCTGGGACACTATAGAACTTCCACAGCAGGCAAAAATATGTAAGACCCAGTCACCCATGAACCCATTGGGTCATCTTACAAGCTTCAGTTGGGCTGCTTCTTCAGATTCAGGGCAAGGGATCCATCAACGGCACAGTGGACTTCCCAAGTTCAGGGAGAGCTCTGTTACTGTGCTAATGTCTTCAGCCACACAATAGCTGCAGGGTCCATGCAGAAACATCCTGCATGAGCTCGGGGTAGAGAAATCTTGACAGCGTCTTACTACAATAACAGGCACCCTGCCTAATGCAGACCAACAAACAGCTTAGATCTGCGCTGTTGACTCAGTTCAGTGCTTCATATCTTCTGAAACGTCATGCTGAAAGGGTCCACAGTGATTATAAATAGGGCTCCGTCCTGAGAAATGCCGGGTATATACTGTCAAAGATATTTATACAGCTTAGATCAAATTCCATGTTTTTTACTGCTGAAGCTGACCATGGTATAAATAAGGTACTTACCATATCAGGTTGAGTATAAACATTGCTGCCATACTTAATTGCTGTTATACTTTCTTATATTACATACTTCTCCATTCAAAACCATCCAGGGCCACAATCCACTTCACAAGGTCAACTGTGGCTAAACTGCTGTAGAATAATGGTTCTCCATCTCTACCATCACACCATATGGTGGCCCCAAGGCATGTGAAAGAAAGTAAGCTGGCCGGCAGGAGACAGTGTGGGGAAACATTGTTCTTCGGTGATCCACCAACCTCTCCTGCCTCGAGATTCCTTCATCCGAATGATCTAGAGCCAGGAATCCGACAGCCAGCAGCCGAAGGTGTGAAGGGACCCCGAGAGCCTCTGAAACGGTCCCACTAATGTGACCCTTCAAAGCGCAGCAGATCGAGCCTTTAGCACGTCAAACACTGTGCTAGCAGGGAAGTCCTATCCTGAGCAGAAACCCGTCCCCCGCACTCTCTGAGAAGTGGCAGGCAGAATTTAAACAGCTGTTCAACATATCTTACTGCTGCAAAACGTCTCTATCAGGCCAAAGGGAAACCCAACCAAAATACTTAAGAAGACTGCAGTATATAGAATACAGTAATGCTGCAGTACAGAGAATACAGTAATGCTGTAGTATAGAGCAGTGTATTTCAAACCAGTCCTCAGGGATCCCCAGATGGTCCATGATTTGTCTCCCTCCCAACTCTGAAGGAATTCATGGACTGTCTGGGGGGGGGGTCCCAGAGGACTGGTTTGAAAAACACTGGTATAGAGAAGAGTAATGTTGTAGTAGAGAAAGTCATAGAAGTAAAGGCTAGATGGACCCACAAATATTACTGCAGGCATGAGCCGGTGACGCATTAAAGGTAAATGTAAAACAAACACCACACAGTGCTTAACTGCCACGCCAGTGATGGAATATTAACCAAGAAGTCTGAAGCGCCCTCACAGCATCTCAGTCTTTATTAGGCTTTCTGCACGTCAGCCTCATGAAACACACTACCAGCAAGAGCTGGAGGACCTTCCTGAGAGCAGCTCTGCGGCACAGGGGCCCGCACACTGAACTCATTACAGGGGAGTCCAGATCTGGCTCGCCGACTGACGAAAACAGTCCAGCTCCCCCCTGGAGACGTGGGAGGCTGGGTACGCGGGACCAGGTCCGTACCGGGGAAGCCGGCCGAGCTCTCAGGCAGAGAGTGCCACATGGTGTCATACAACGGGCCTTTTGTTCTGTCTGGGGAAAGACAGATACAAGACCCCCCTCCCTCCATGGCTGAGGACCATTACAGCCCAGTTTCCAGAGATTCTGAAAGCAAAACAAAACAGAGTGAGATGGGCCAACCGGCCCCGAGCAGTTGTACTGTCATCGAAGGGGGGTCAGTTTATGGCCCTAAAGAATTTGGAACACAATTGCTGGGTTGGAGTTGGGAGCCAAAATCTCTAGCAGCATCCGTGCCTTTAACAGCAGGGAGAAAAAAAACATTTCTAAGAAAACCTCTGTCGAGATCCAATACCATCCTGGCACCATTCTGATCTGCAACCTAATTGGCTACAGCTCCAGTGACGGAAACAAAAGTATCAACTTTGGAATGTTTACAGCTAACCTTAAACACAGAAGTGGGGAGGGGGGTGGTCAGGATTCGTGTGGCTTTTCAGGACTAATCCAGGCTGACTTGCATGTCTATCCTTTACTGTTTAGTCGTGATCCCTAGAAAAGTTCAGCTTCTTTTCTCACAACATTTACCCCAAACACCAAATATTATGAACACATTGACCGGGGGGGGGGGTCTTAGGGTTAAGGGTGTCAGGCCAGGAACAATCACATCACAACATAACGAGGTCACCGCTGGGACTGTGACCTAAACAGAAAACCCAGCCATGTGGATATAGGAGTATAAATCATACTGATTATAACCAATGACAATGTTGCACAGGAAGTATTTAATTTGATGTCTAACAGTCAGGGATGTCGTTAGCGCTGTTTACAGTGAGGACAAGGAATTCTGATGTGGTAGGAAACCCCCCAATATGTTGTTTATTTGGGGGGGCTAATGTCCAACAATTAGTTTAAAAATTGTGTTCTCATTAATTTCATTTCCATTTCCACCAGACCAGCCCCAGTAAAAGACCCCCCCCCCTCCCATTCATAAATCTCTAGTGATGCTCCTCCTAACTGGTATATTTTAATCCACAGAGAAGCCCATCAAACATTTTGCACCGGTGGCCAGTGAGCTGACCATCAGGCCGACCCCTGCGACGCGTCACGGAGACCCCGAACAAGGGCGGGACGCCCCTATTGCTGCACCAGCTTCAGGCCGGCGATGCCAGACAAGGAGAGTCGCTTTGTTTCCATAGTGCTTTGGGTCACCTGACAATCCCTGAACTGCGTCGGCGGGCAGACGACAGCGACAGCACCGCAGTCACCTGACCCTCCCTCACAACAGACTGAAAGTTATTTTGACTTTTAATGCCATTCCAGAAACTAGGGTCATTAAAATAGACATTAAAACGGATTGAATATCCAAAAGGTAAAAACTTCATAAATTGCTATAAAAATTAAACAGTAACAATTATCTAAATAAAACGCTTAAGATTAGCTTTTCATTGAAAAATAATAATAATAAAATTAAAAAGATTCTGGCTTGACTTTACTAAAAACCACCTGAATACTGAGTAAAATGAAGCACAATACAATGAAATGTGTTTAACAGATACAGGAGTTTGGTACGTATGACATACAGGTGGATCTTCATCTGGAAGCAAAACCACGTCCGTCAGTCTGGTTTCCCACACACCACCATGTACAGACCACCTGAGGGACTGCCCTGGAAACCCAAGTTAATGATGACCATTCCCTCACAACTTCTATGTTTAAGGTGGGGGTAAGTTAGCAACAAACTCGACTGTCACACTGAACCGACTGAGACCAACTGGCAACAGTAATAACAGTCAGTATTTTACAAATAGGAAATTGCTTGACAGTGTAGCCCTATAGCAGGGCAGATACCCTGCCGTGCTCCGATTTACACACTGTACTGAAAAATACCGTATTCCAGGAAAGGCGACGGGGCGCCTGCCTCCGCACACAGTAACGGCTGGCCTGGTTCTCACTCAGCTGGCATTGCAGGCTCTCCAGCTCACACATGGGTTGGAAAACACAAAGATTTTAGCGCAATTGTGAAACCAGCGTCGTGGCATCTGTGAACCAGAACCTCACTTACAATGTTAGGATACAGTCAAAGTAAAAAGATTGTGAACCCCTTGGGATTAAGTATAATCATGTGTAATTCCCTTATAAAACATGGTCGTATCTCCATGTAAGACACAATAATGAACAAACAGTCTCATAACTAAAGATACACATTTTCAGAGAATTTTTGACCATATTGAATAATTCATTCAAACTGAAACGGAAGGTTGGAAAAAAGTAAGTAAAACCTAAGATAATGACTTAAAAAATCTGATTGCAGTCAGAATTTAGCAAACCTGGGGTCCATTTAATAAAAAGAGGTCAGAGGTGTGGCCTAGAATTACTTTTGGTTGATAAAAAACACTGAAAAGTTTGAGTTTGAGCTTTTGAAAAGAAGCATATCCAGATGGGAATCATGCCTCGCACAAAAGAGCTATGATCAAGAATTGTTCATTTACATAAGGCTGCAAAAAGCTACAAAGTCATCTCAGATATTTTAGATATTCACCAGTCTACTGTTAGGCAAGTTGTCTATAAATGGAGACAATTTTGTACTGTGGGTACTCTGCCTAGAAGTGGGTGCCCCGCCAAGACGACCCCAAGAGCACAGTGCAAAGTCATCAATGAGGGAAAGTGACAGCGAATGATAGAACCGGGTAACATCTCTGTTCATGATTCAACGATACGCAACACACTGAACAAGAAAGGAGCCAATGGCAGGACACCAAGGAGGAGCCAATGGCAGGACACCAAGGAGGAGCCAATGGCAGGACACCAAGGAGGAGCCACTGCTGTCTAAGAGTACACTGCTGCATACCTGAACTTTGCAGTAGAGCACTTGGACACGCCACAGTAGTCCTGGGAAAATGTTTTCTGGAGTGATGAAACCAAAATTGAACTATTTGGGAGGAACGAGCAGAACTTCATTTGGCGTAAAAAGGGCACCTGCATATCAACATCAAATCATCATCCCTACAGTAAAGTACAGTGAAGGGAACATCATGGTTTGGGCCTGCTTTGCTGTGTCAAGAGCTGGACAGCCTGCCATCATTGAGGGGAAAATGAATTCCCAAGTTTATCGACACATTTTCCAGGATAATGTGAAGGTGTCTGTCCATCAACTGAAGCTCAGAAGAGGCTGGGTGATGGAACAGGACAATGACCCCAAACGTCACAGCAAAGCCACAGCACAATGGTTTCAGAAGAACAAAATCCGCCTTTGGAGTGGCCCAGTCAGAGCCTAGATCTCAGTCCGATTGAGATGCTGTGGAATGACTTGCAGAGAGTCATACACAGAAGACAACCAAAGGATATGCAAGAGTCAAGGCTGTTCTAAGGGAAGAATGGACTAAAATTCCCCTGCATGATGTGCAAGTCTGACCTGCAGTTACAGGAAGCTCCTGGTTGAGGTCATTGCTGCCAAAGGAGGGTCAACCAGTTATTAAATCCAAAGGTTCACTTACTTTTTCCACTACCACTGTGAACGTTGAATGCGAATGTATAATAAATACATGAAAGAGTAGATTTTTTGTGTATTATTGGCTTAAGCTCATTGTGTACATCAGTACCTGTGACTTGGATGAAGATCAGATCACTTTATATGACCAATTCATGCAGAAAACCAGATAAGGCCAAATGGTCCACATACTTTTTACTTTGACTGTAATGTCTATGCAGGCAGGGCTGCAAGGAATTTTACCCTTGAGAAATAGCATTGGGAACATGAAAAGTGGGTGAATTAAAGGATTTATAAACCATTCTAATTGAAACCATCAGAAGGAGATATTTTAAAGAACTGCACTATTACATAACAACAAGTGATCCTCTGTTCCCCAGGCCACAGTACAGTACTCAGATTTCCTATTGATCGCCGCTTGCCTCATTACCATGGTAACCAGACCAGGTCGATGCTTTCCGGCATGCCCCCCTACCCCGACCACTCCAAACAGGGGTCCCCTGCCATGGCGTACCAGGGGGGCAAATAAGGCGAGAGGAGCGATTCTGCTGTCTGTCATCAGCAGGAAATATGTTTGAATTTGGAGGAAAAGGTTAGGCAAAAGCAGGAAAACATTCCATATCCTTTAAAAGAAAAAAAGTATTTAAAGACACGCCTTTCTTTCGCCTCAAATATACGCCAAGTATCTACACTTCTAATAAATACGAGAAGAGTTTCACCTGCAGGCTTGTCAAGTTTGGTCAGCTGGCTGGCAGCGATTTTCTATTCGAGTAATGTCTGTGTAACCCACACCAAATTTCACTCTGGTATAAATGGAGTTAAAATATGTGTGTCTCTAAGTTGTTTAATTGTGACG
>JABFEA020000017.1:2426659-2437656 GCA_019775915.2 Cyphomyrus plagiostoma | reverse complement strand
ATTTCTGGATTCTAAGGCAGTACACTGCTGCCTGGCCCACACCAGTAATTCCTACCTTAATTAATACCCCAGTTTTTTATTAATTAAATAGCGTATTGGGTTACACAGGTAGGGTTACATCTGCATGCAGGTTTACATGTATGTAACATGTATGTTTCATACAGCACGATTATTCCATGTCTAATAGGGACTTTGCCAAACAACTCGTTTGCACAAACGACCCTGCAATCCACACCGATAAGGGAGCAGCAGCAAAACAGGAATCGGAGCTTTTTTCGTGTTTGTGTCGCGCTAAGCTTTGCTGTGCAATTAATGGCAGGGGAGTCTGGCTTGGAGCCGCGGACACCGAGCACCCCCCCCCCCATTACCAGTATACAGCTACGTCTCTCTCCTTTCTTCCTTTTAAAGCTCCCATCTCTCTTTACAGTGTCAGCCTTTCATAGCTGCTCCGCGGATGGAGCTGAACTTTCCCCATTAAGGTTTAGAGTTAAATTAGCAGTTCGCTCTTCCCTGAAGAAAGGAGCCACTAATGTGACCGAAAGGCTAAATGACATTCTAAGAGTCCCTTGGGTTCCGCGCCTTATAAATAAATGAGCGGGCAAGTGGGGCGGCTCGCAGCGGCGAACTCGCATCTGGCAGCCCGGCCCCCGCGGGACTCGCAGATTCTTACCGCGGATCATGCCGGAGACGCGTCTCAGTAAAGCAGTTACCACCAGCCCTGGTTTCTTAGGTAATGGCGCGCTCCAGTATCTCTCCACCCCTTTAGAAGTACTGAATATTAAGTGAATACGGAACACTATGTGCGCTTTAAATAGTAGCTGGGATTGAATATAAAACGTATATGATAGATACTTATATATTACTAATATAGAGATCATTTTAAAAGTTTTTGATTACACTGCGCAAAATGTTTTTAAGAGTCCGCAATAGTTAATAATCGCAGTTCATGAAGTTTGCTGGTTATGTGGAGAGAGGAAGTTATTATTTTTATCTATTTGTTTACCATCTTAAATTAATTCAACGAGACACTAGAAGCAAACAATCAGGCTAAATGTTTATGCTCCGGTTTATCTGTAAATAGCGTATCACTTAAAGATACTGCGTTTGCTCGGGATTAATAAAGTATCTGTTTTCTTTAATACTAAGTAAAGACGCAAACTGTATTTGAATGGCTGAACATTAAAAAGAGCTGGTGGGGCCCCTATTTCATACGTTGGCTGCACCTTTTGCGTCCGCTCTGCGGGAAGGTAACGCGGTAAATCTGCTGAAACGCACTCCGACCGGGCAGAGGATTAGCCCTGTCTCTCCTAAACCCCCGCGGGTAAAGGTCCGGTGGGATAGCCTTAGCTACGACGCTAGATCATATAAGCTATTAAATTAAATGGTCCAACACAGAAGTCACCACCCAAGCTGACTGCCGGGAAACAGACACGGACTTTTTACAGACTTACATAATCACATGATAGAAAACCGCTTTATTTCAGCGTTTATTTGCCCAACCTTACAAACAGCGAAATACAACCCCCTAATAACTTAATACACATAACGGCCATAAGGGAAATTTCTAAACAGACGTCGCGATTACTATGCTTTTGGGATTCTGCCCACATTCCCGCTTTCAGGTTAACGCTGTTAATAATGTTTCTGAATTAGTTAACTGAATTATTTGGAAGACTGCAATGAATCGCTGCTTCTGAATCAGTTGTGCGACTGCTGACAGTACTGCATCTGGCCTTAATTATTAAGATGAATTGGTCGCTCATGTGAATAACAATGCGAAGACGTGAAGCTGCGCTGTTATAAACGGAACCTGCATTGCGATCGGTGTACCTTCCTGTGTACCGAGCGGAGGACGTGTCACCCGCCGGCAATCGGGAGGCGGCCCCGCAGTAGCTGCTGATCGGGCTGATAAAGCTCCTTTCAGTCAGTCTCCTTACCTCGGCGCTGCTTTGCGCTTAATGAACTCGGCTGTACTCTAGTCCCAATCACCCCGCTGCTGCTGCTGCTGCCATATTTCCCCGGTGATGGGTTTAAAGAGGCGGGTGGAGCAGGTGGGGGTCACGTCCGGGACCGCGACCGGCGTCTAAAAACACAAGGAGGCCCGGATTCGAGTTGCGGGGGATCCTGCAGCTCGCAGAACTGCGTTTTACTACGACCTGCGTCTTGGCTGATGGTGGGAGGGGAGGGGAGGGGGATCCGGGGTGGGAGGAGGGGACCCGGTTCGGTGGGAGGGAAGACACGGGTCAGCCTCTCGCGGCGTGTCGGAGTGACACGCAGCCGTGACGTCACACGGATTAGCGACTGCCACCAATTTTTTCCACAGAAATGACATCGGGACAGTTTGAATTCTGTTTTACCTTGACCTCCTTGGCCGCCGCATTCATATGCATATAGGTTGGTTAAATGGGTCTCGTGCAATTATTAAATAAGCTGAGTAATTGGCGGGGAGAAAAAAAAGTGAAATTACTTAAAGAAATGAAAGAGATTTGATATAGACTGGCATGTAAATACAACACTGGAAGCAAGACTCTCTTTGCATGGAGCGAAACACATTCGTCTTTGTTTCCCAGGGTCATGCATGTTTGTATGGACTCTAGATCCTCCAGGCTCTCCCTCAGGTCAAAGTCACGCTGTTATGCTTTATTGTAGTTTCTACATTGCGTGTCCTGCGATGGACTACCATCCCGTCCAGGCGCACCACCCCCTAACCCTCCGTATCCAGGACAGAATAATAAAATACATGAATCGAAAAACCGAGGCCTAGAAGAAAATAATGGAAGGAAATAATATTGCAACTCTGTGGAGAACGACCTGTAAATTAATATATGCCGTAAAAACAATATGTCGTTTGATGGTAAACGTACTATTAAAAAATGCATATTATTTTGTCCACTTATGTCTAATTTTAAATTTACACACGCTTCTACTAGGCGCATATTATAAAAGTTGAATATTTGTCCATTTAGCATGCATATGCATTTATGTGTCAGTTCTTGCTAAAATCTATGTTAAGCATTCAAGGGCAGCCATACGTAGCAAAGGATTGTGTGCTGAACTAACCAGGTTAATGAGTGTTTGATTGTGGATTTGCTCCCTCTGGTTTGCAGTTTGCATATCACACACGTTGTTTCATAGATAATCCTGATAAATAAATAAGCAAAGACCAGTCAACACGTTTGATCCCTTCTTTATTTTCCTCAAGCCGAAAGTCTAAATTCACCGTTTACGACTATTTCTAAACCCGTTCTATTGCAGAAAAACAAAACACCCTTTTTAAAAAGTAAACATGATGAAAACGGAACTTCGTATGAAATGAAGTGTCATGTGTAATATGGAGAACTGAAAAATGGTCATATGTAAACCACAGGGAAGCAATACATTAAACATACAATTCCTTGATCAGTTTTCTTCACATTCCTACTTTTCCTAAAATTTTAAGACTCATTAAATGAAAACATTTTTATCAATGACATTGAATAATATCAGAGTCAATATGTGGTCCAAACTGAGGATGCACATCAGTATGTTGTGATAAGTATGTAATAGATTGATTGGCTGGCTTACAGTAAGAAAAACACACTTTACAGTGAACTGTACACCTATGCTTCATGTTCTTTGTCAGACAGACAGCAAGAATGCAGAATGGGGGGGAATCTCACTGTGTAGACAGGGGCAGATACACCAAGTAAACACAGGTAAGTGAGACTCAGACATGGATATACAATGGGAATTACTTCACAGTTTAAACAAAACAGTAACATCTGTAAACATTATTATAAGATTCCAGTTCCAAACGAAACCTACAGCATAGGAATTATAGGATTTTTATCCATGCGATGTAACTTTATAAATCATAATACACAAGAGCACATCAGAAGAGAATGCTGCTTAGGAAGAAGTACTCTTGTGTTTTTATATTATTTCCTGCAGTTTATGTTCCCATTGGATTAAGTGAGCCTAGGTTTCTTTGCCCTTAAATAATACTGGAAGTTGGAAACACTCAGTGGAGTATCTTGGAAATTCGTGTAGGATTAAAAACTAAAGGTGGAGGTAGTATGTCACCAGGATATGCTTCCCAGTGCATCTCCTTGAATAGAGCTGTATGTGTAGGGAAAAAGGACAGAATTTATAATAATAATAATAATACTGCACTGAATCCTCATGATCCAAATAATTGTCATAGTTTGGGCACATGCAAAATCAAGAAAGACTTATCTGGCTGTGGAATTATATATCAGGAGTACTGCAGAAAATAGTTTTTCAAAAGTTGGATTTCTGCCTAAAAGGCCTGAGATAGTCGTTCCCTGTCCCTAAAATGTCTGTGAAACATTTTTTGTTTGCAGCGTGAAGGGGATAGCCTGTACTTTCTTTTGGGGTTTAATCTTATGGGAACATGTTCATTCTAGCTTCTTGTTTTTGATGAGAAATTAACTGATTGAGACCATTGCCTGTATATATAATAAAACCCAGAAATAAGCAAGAAAACTGCACCTTTGGTCCCGTCAGGCTGTGGTCTTGTCATTACAGGAGAGGAATGGAATGGTGAGGGTCAGGGAAATGGAGACTCAAAGGGAGACATTATCCCAGAGAAAAATGATTGTCGTCGTCCAATGGGAAAAGCAGGTTGGTACTCTCTTCCCAGCATGCCAGTGATATCGGCGCAGAGCTTCTAATCACAACTAGGGGCAAAATAAAAATAAAAATTGTTTGCTTGCAGTTTACAGTGAAAAACTTTGTAGAATGAGCTTAAAATGGAAATATGGCATTCATTACAGAAAACTCCTGCAGGGGTTTTGATAAAATCACATCATATTTGTTAGGATCTTTCTGGGAAAACAGAAATATTTACAGCTAAGCATTAGTACCATACACATGTGCAACAGCAGAGTTGATAAGCATGCTTTTTGGGTGACGTACCTTTGAGCTGGAGCTAGAAACATTCACATCCTCAGCTGACGCCTAAGGGTCCGTGGGCAAGACAAAAACAACAGGAAATGAGATATCCATGATTGGGTTAACAGGAAAACAAAAAAAACATTCATTTTCAATTCTTCAAACATTTCATCTTTAGTTCTTACGTCATGGACAACAGAATTGTGATGTTTGTTTTTGCTTTCAGTTTTAAGGTTACTTAACCACTGTTATGTATCGCAAATACCACAAATTGTCCACATCTGTTGTTTTTCCACAGAATGCATAACAATTCTGAATTTACGAGCTGACATTTTTTACATGGAATGACTAAGAAATTAACACTGAATGTGTCAATTTACCTTTTGGGGAAGGGACATTTGCGGTCATCGGAGCAATCCCCAGGATCTTTGGTTTCTTTGGTTCCATAGGTGTGCCTTCTAGAACAACCATTATGTACTGTGCTGGTTTATCCTCTGGAATATTCTCTGGTGAATGTATAGAAGAATCTAGAGTCTCTGTTTTTACTTTGTTCAATGTAATGGATTCTCTTGGAGCTTCTGCTGGTTCTTCCTCAAAAGAGGCTACTAGTCCTTCAGCAGCTGAGTCTGGCGCTGGCTCTTCCTCCTCAGAAGATAGAGCTTCTTCAGCGGAGAAGAACATTTCTAACTCTTCAACAACAGCGGCTGCAGAATCTTTGGCTTCTGTTGCATCTCCTGCTTCCTCCTCCAAAGTTGCTACTGGTCCTTCAGCTGATGAGTTAGGTGCTGGTTCCTCCTTATATGTGAAAGCTACTGGTTCCTCAGTAACAATGACTATCGATTCTTTGGCTTCTGATGTATCTACCATCTCATAATCCACACTGACTTCCGATCCTTCAGCTGTTGAGTCTAGTGCTGGTCCATCCTCAGAAGTGGATGCAGGCTCTTCAGCAGATGAGAAAACTTCTGGTTCTTCAACAACAGTGGCTGCAGAATCTTTGGCTTCTGTTGCATCTCCTGCTTCCTCCTCCACAGTTGCAACTGGTTCTTGAGCTGTTGAGTCAGGTGCTGGTTCCTCCTTAGAAGTAGATATAGGTTGCACATAGGATATGAAAACATCTGGGTCTCCAACAGTAGCGGCAGT
Organism: Cyphomyrus plagiostoma; assembly: GCA_019775915.2. NCBI lineage: Eukaryota > Metazoa > Chordata > Actinopteri > Osteoglossiformes > Mormyridae > Cyphomyrus > Cyphomyrus plagiostoma. The sequence goes on along the minus strand of JABFEA020000017.1, from coordinate 2,431,620 downwards.
AGATTCTTTGACTTCTGTGGTATCTACTGCCTCCTTCTTCACATTGACTTCAGATCCTTTGGCTGTTGTGTCAGCTGCTGGTTCCTCAGAAGGTACAGGTTCTCCAACCACTGATTCCTCCTCTATAGCTGCAGTACTGGCCGTTTCCTCCACCAAGGACATCTCTGCTACTGACTCTGTTGACACTTCCTTAGCCTCTGGTACCAGCTGGACCACCACAGACTTCTCTTCGTCTGCTTCTGTAGACGCTGTGGGTGCATAATCAGCTGACACAACACTCTCTCGTTCTGATACGACCTCCATTACGGCTTGCATCTCCATTAAATCCTTGTGATTAGCATCCGGCCCAGTAGCTGTTCCCAGCCAATTCGGCCTCAGTTCCTCAGCCTCCTCCTCCATGATCTCTCCAGCCACATCCTCCAACATTTCTGTCGCCTCACCCACACGGGAAACTGGCCTCCCAACACTCTCAGCTGCTTCCACCTCTGACACTGTTTCAGTGGCACTGAGCACGGCCGGTATCCGCGCTGAAACAAACAGTTAATACCCTAGAAATCAGTAATCTTCCATTACTGACAACATAAAAAAAAATCTGTGAATAGAATTTATCGTTTGGGGTTTTGGATTTTTTTAGCAATGTATTTATCATCATAAGAAATGAAATAACCATTTCTATTACCGGTTAAGGAGGAATGCACTATTTACATGACAGCCAGTTTGAGAAATGTTAGTAATTCATAATTTTTTTTTTCCTATGCATGCAACATTTAACATCCAAAATAAAGTGGCTGATAACATGCAGAGATACTTTAACATGACTACATTTAAGGGGAATTTTCCTGATTAAAAATGAGTAAGTAAATAAGCCATTAAGTCAAATAAAATGAAAGGATGAAATGACTGGAATGGATAAGATCAATAGGTCCATAATTAAAGTGAGTCATACCCCATGTCATTAATGTAAAATACAAATTACAAAAACCCCTTCAGAATGAAGACCCACTTAATCACAAATATTTTTTTTTCAGTCCATTCTAATGATGATGAAACTGCTGGGGTGCCGTCTAGCCAAAGAGTGCGGACGCATGACCTTCTGTTTGTCTGTTTCTCAAGGCTGGAGCCCTCTAGGAGGTATTCACCATGTGACACACATCCAGCTACTCAAGAGTTCCTTGCACCTGGCTTCATGTAACATAAACATCACCTACATCTTGAAGACAGGATCTTATAAACACGCACCAACAGATTGTGTCACTGGGATAAGAAGCTCCGTCGAAAAACTCAGAACATAAAATGGAGATATTTCAAAAGATACTAAACTTGCCAGGAAGAGCACAAACCCAATAAATTGTTCCCTTACACTCGTGCTTTGTTGATAAAGTTTTTTGCAGGAGGAAGACATGTACATTTCAGGTTGAACAGTCCAAGTTTGACCTGAGCTGCGTGACGTGTGATGCAATGAGTGGGGTAGTTTTTCAGCCAGGAGATGAGGTTCTAGTAAAGGCAAACATGACAGCTGTGAAGTAGCGACTGTTTTAGAGGAAAAGCATGAAAAGTGAAGGTCATGGCTATGTAGCAGCTCAAGAGAGCAAACATCAACAGCCACTTTCATAAACGCAGCAGTGATTCAGACTGACGACTCTGGGTGCTGATACCAGCCTGCGGCAACCCCAAGAACCCAAAACAGATGAGAAGATAGATGGTGTAAATTTGGGTAAACAAGATGTGTTTAAAGCTCACACATCACTCGATGCCAAGCAAATGCTTGCAGCCATGGAACACATGTTGAAGCTGCTTCAACAGAACCATTCCACATTCTCGCATGTTCAAATGTCATGTCCTTTGGAAGAGAAAACCTAATAGTCAGACCTGCATTCAGTTCCACTTTTGAAATATGGGGTTGTGTTTAATAAAGCAAAGCATTAAATAAAAACTTGCATTATAGCAAAGGACACCAAGAAGGAAGAATCTGTTAATTCCAACAAAGGTTAAAGGACAAGCGTTACACAGATGTAATTGTTTAACTGAACACATAATATGAAATCAATTCAGTGGAGACAACTCACCATTAGAGATCCATAGGTTGCATAAGCAACAGAATACACAAAATGCTGTATATAATACAGTTAGAGAAAAAGGATCTTTTGTGACCAAACTAGAACCATAGAGCATCTTTAGCTGGAACAGATGAAAGTTAAAATGCAGCTCCGTACCCCAATAACATGCAAGAACATTAAACGGAACAAACCTCTTGCCAAATATCACAAGAAATTACAAACACTCAAAAAATAATAATTTAAGATTTTTCATACCATTTGGAAAGATTAAGCCCAATATTAAGAAACTTAGTTTTCTATTTTATGGAAAAAGTAATTTCTACCTGTTATATTGTGATTATGCCAAAAAAAAAAATGGTATACCAAATTAGATGCCACACCCTTTAAAATCTGGAATTTACCACTTTCAGAGGCACACCAAACTAGAAACAATTAAACACAGAAGATTTTGTTGCCAATTCCTTTATTGCACGGTTGGAAGAAATGTAACAGATTTTTTTTTTTTTTTTTAATCCTTTTCCCGGTTATGACTTATGCTATTATGCTACAAGTTCCATGTCCAATGTTGTGGTTTTAATGTATCTTCCAGTACTCACACACACAATCCCCACCGACCTCTACAAACACTTTTTAAAATTCATGTGAAATGAAGGACGGAACGGACATGGAAGTTACTCAGCACACTTTCAGAGTTTTACATAATGCAGAGTAATTGCTTAGCGATATCTGGCAGAGGATTGAACGGAAGCTGGCCCAGGCATGCCCATTAGTGACCATCAACATATTGCAATACCCATGGTTACAGAGACACAATGTTTGGTTTCAAGGGAGGTAGAGAGTCACATGAATCGTCAACAGGTTTCATAATATGAACCACATATGAGGATTTATTTAATAATAAAAAAAATTGGTCAGATTTTACAAGACACACAGAAATATTCCTGCTCATAGTGCAGATGTAGGTCTGATGTGGAGAGGTGCTCCATGTTGGCCTGTAATGGAGCTACAGCTGATTCTAGGTGGCTGGTAAATCATCTGTGAGGAACCCCAGAATTAAATACCTAATGAACACTTCTGTAATGCTATGGTTCACTGCAGGTGACGACTACAGAGCCATCGTATGTTTTCCTTGCAAAACGAATCAATCCGCTTGCTGCGGGGCCGTCAGAGAGAAAAACGGCAATCGCCTTTATGTCCTGCATACCTTTCCAACCTGCCTGTGACCTAATAAAGGATATAATAGATTTCTCATTTTAAAATAATAGTCGTTTTATGGTGTACAATATGGTTTAGTGAAAACAGGAAGTGCCTTTCTGTCATGTGCTGTTAGCCCTCTTCCTCAGAGGAGCCAGTGTCAGGAGAGCCGAGGCGGTCCTCCGGCACTGCCCGGGCGTGTGGAGCCATACCATCGCTCTCAGCGGAGGCTGGCGCCCCCTCCACAAGGGCCTCCTCCATGGCCTCTGCTAGTGCCGCCTCCAGATCTGCCCCTGAAGGCTCTTTGACAGTTTCCACAGAGACTGCCTCCGCCTCTACCAATGCTGCCTCCGCCACTTCTGAGCCATCTGCAGCCTCTAGAGGAGCCTCAACAGCTGCAGCCTCTTCAGCAGGTGTTTCTCCTCCTTCATCTCCTCCTGCCTCTTCTGCCTCAGATTCTGAAAAGGCCAAATATTTTAAAAAAGCGCAGACTCAGCAACACCTCTCGGCTCCCCTGTCAGCTGGCACCCACACGCATGCAGATTCCAAGGACTTAACATGCGGTAAGACCTGACCATAGCTGCCATGATACCAAGTCACGTTAGCAAACTCCAGCATCCAGCTAAGAGTCAAGATTAACTTTAAGCTGCTAAATTGAAATACATTTGCAGAGCGATACTTTTTCATAACCGCTCTACAGTGCCAGATATACACCTTTGGCACCACATGCTCAACAACAACAATCACTTTCAAAAGTACACGATGCAGTGTCTACAAGCGCAAACACAAGTGGGACGCCTGTGCCGGATGGCAGAGACCCTTCAGGCATGCAGGGTCTCTTATCTGGAATCTTACTCTCCTCCAGGGGGCAACATTTAAGTGACACGAGCAAAAAAAAAAAGTAGGTCTTATAAAGCGGCATGCAAACCCAAAGGATGCAAGTGATTCTGAGTGAAGGATGGAGTGAACAAGACAGAAAAGACGAGAGCAGTGGTTGTGACCAGTATGATCAGTCTGAAAACAGCACAACTCTACATGATCAACAAACACCAATAACCAGCTGGGTGCTTAAACATTTCATGCCAAAAAAAAAAATTGGAAAAAAACAAAAAAGATACCAAGGTCCCTGGTGCCAAGTTCATCAATGTCAGGGCACAATAAATAAACTATAAAATGATGGATTGAAATATGCAGTTCAAATGAAATTACCCAAAACTTACGCTGAACTAAAAAAAAAGTTTAAATTTAAAGGCAGAATCTCTCGTTCAAATAGAGATGCTCCTTTCATCCGAAAGGGCAGTTTTTAAAAAAAAAAAAAAAAAAAAAATCGCTGATGGCTAGCAGCCACGGAGTCGGAGTTATTCTGAAAAGAGCGACAAAGAACAAATTAGCAAAAGACAGCAGAAGAAACCCTGTTTGGCCGACCTCTGCCACAAGGCCGACGCGCCGATCGCACCCAGGTCGGTGTCGCTTGAGAGCGACAGTGACAGACAGCGTCCGATCAATGTGGATCTTTAGGGTTACGTCGTCAGCAGACCCATCGCTGTCAGGGATTCTCAGCTTTTTGAGAGGGGCAGGTCAAAGGAGAGGGGCAGGGGCTAAGGAAGGGAATGCTGATTAAAAGAAGCCATGTCTTGGCGGGGGGGGGGGGGGGGGGGGGGGGGGGGGGGGGGGGGGGTGGTGGGTGGGGGGGGGGGGGGGGGGGGGGTG
>JABFEA020000017.1:2408051-2424794 GCA_019775915.2 Cyphomyrus plagiostoma | reverse complement strand
ACTGCCGTTCTGCCGTGCTGCTCATTAATTTTTGGTGGGTGCTCCTAAATTTTTGCTGGTGCTCCTAACTTTTTGAAGTTGGGAGCACCAGTGCTACCAAGTAAAAAAGTGAATTTCGAGCCCTGCACTGGTTTTCTTATATTAAAAACACAGGTTGGTTTTGTAGACAGTATAGGTAAGCAGAAACAAGACAGAAATAGACTAGTGTCATAACTCCATCTATATTATCTATATTAGTATGACCACCTCTCCCATAATGGTCCTGCCAGGCAGAGTCCTGCACGGGTTCGGGTACCCGACCGATGGCCCGCAAATTTTGTTGAAACGGATGAAAAATATTTTACTGTGTCAGATGTGGGTTCAGGTTGGGACGGACGCAGGAGAGCTAAATTGAGGTTTTCAAAACATCATGTGCCAATAAAAAATACCCTAGGGCTATATTTTAGTGACAAAATCCCCGCATTCAAGATAAACTGATACAGATTTTATGTTTTATGCTTGCATACGCATTCCCAGAAATCTCTCCCACTTTCAAAAAACACATGCGATCTCCTCCAGTTGTTCGAAATGGATGCTGAAGTACTCAGCTGAAGCCATCAACTGTGGATGATATCCTTTTTTTGTACAGTAATATAAAGTACTGCACCTAATATTAGTCTTTGCCTTCGCGTAGGAATTCCAATCGGGTAATAAAAGGAAAATGGACAGTGCACGTAGGTAGCCTATAAAACCCAAATACTGTGCAGGGTAGCCTAACGTACATTTCATAGAATATTAGTTTTATTAACACATTTAGTTGTAAGCTGGTAAGGCTGTGTGTGGGCATGGCAATATGAAACATTATTTGAGTTTGGAGGTATGCTACTACCATTTCTTTAAGCAACATTTACATTTGGCTATGCCTTTTCAACTAATGTTGCAGATGTTTGTTGTGCCAATAAACTTTTGTCTTCAATTTTTAATCTGATTTTCATTCGGGTGCGGGTTGGGTGTCGGTATTCATTTATAGCGGATCGTGTACAGAATTTTATTTCGGTTAACGGTTCCGATACGGGTTTAAGTATGACGGGTACGGTTTGTCAAAATCAGACCTGCGCAGGACTCTGCTGCCGGGTGCAGTAATAATCATAAACAATTTTCATATAAATCATATAATGAATTATTTATTATATGACACGACTTCATTACGTCATTTTTGCTGGCGAAGAGCGGAAATTTCTGCGGTAGGGCGGTATAATCAAAATCTCTCCCGTTGGCCAAATTTATATTGTATACCGTTTATATCATTTATACCGCCCAGTACTATGTGGTACATTAGTGAGGTCTGTCTAACCGTTTCTCACAGAGCATCTTAATCTTTGCTTACTGGACCTGGAAGTCCTAAATCTGTGGAGCAAGTGTTTTGTCCCTCGTGTAAAGTGATATTTGCTTTCTGTATACAGAGTCAGTGGGTCTAACACAATATGCATAGCTGGCTGCAGTATGTGGTATAAATTAGCATCTTTCTTTTAGCATCATCAGTGTCGACACCAAATGCTCATTACTCAAATTAAAACAGGCAATCTGTCACATCAGCTTAATATAATGTGACCTGAGCCGACAACAGGGTTTCCTCTGCTGCGAGTGAAATTGTAAATTATGCATCATATGAATACCGTAATTAAAAATGTCACTACAGTAAGGAATCTCTGTATGGTCATACAATATGTTATAGCTGAAATTCTGGTTAAAATAAAAAGGAGAGATTAATATTCAGAAAATGACCTATAAAAAGGTAAAGTTTACATCACAAAGAATAAGCCCAGAGGTTCACGTCAGCCAATACAAACCAATCTTACTAGATGAGCCAATAATGGGCCGGTCAGCTACCATGCACCATTTACCTTTGGGCGGCCACAGTTTTGGCTGCCATTCATGCTTCGGCCTCGCTTGGAGTTCAGTGACCCGGTCGTTATAGCGAGTGCGGTCTTCGGTCACGGTCCGGTATGCCTGTCGTGGGGCGAAGGGACGCAATCAGAGAAGAGAACCATCAGCGGCAGTCGTTCCATCGTGACTCGCCGCCTGCGAGTTCATGTAGAAAAGGGCAGCTACACTGCAGACCGAGACCAGCCTGCGAGGAGGTGGCCATTACTCACATAGGCCAGGCCCGCAGTGAGGGAGACACCACACAGTGCGAAGTACGCAAAGTTCTCACCGCTGCCCCCTGGCACGCCGGAGGACATAGGTCTCTGAGGAAAAACTGGGAGGAGAGGAGAGGGGTTCAGCAGAGGAATACCTTTACATTCAGTGTCTTGGCAGACTTAAGGAGAACATTTCCTGAATAAGATCATTGCTTACATTTATGATAAGGTACACTTATGCTGAAATTTGGCAGCGATGACCTTCCAGCTCATTGTAAGTGGGTGGAAAAACGTCTGTGTGAAACACCAGCGATAAATACCTAACAAACAGCTCAAATGGTACGATTCACTGCAGGTGACGACTACAGATCATATGTTGTCCTTGCAAAGTGAATCGACTCACACTTGCTGCATGTTTTCGTGAACAAACTCACTGGCAAAGTTAATCCTGCCCGATAAAGACAACAAATCTGTCAGAGCAGCCTTAATTCATCCTGATGGATGCTGTGGGCTGTAAGGCCCTGGCCAGACAATGAGGGACCAGAGGGCATTCTGGGATTATTTCATTTTTCCTTTGTGTTATATGTTACATTTGATAGGCACATAAAGGTTGACACAAAAGGTTATGAAAGTTGAGGACATTGATATTTTGGCCTGTAATAGGTGCAGGCATAATCCCTCTTCAAAATTAGCACTAATGCCCAAAAGTTTAACCCTGACCATTTAAAACAGAAGTATGTTAAAATATTTAACACAAGATTGCTTGTTGCTTTTTTGTTTATCTGGTAATTACTCCGTGAAATTAATGGACTTTGGAAAATAGGGCTAGACATGCAGAAAATGCAGCCCTCAAAGCAAATCTGTTTCAGACCAGTAAAGTTAAATCGGTGCCGAAATGGCAGTAAGAACAAAGCAAGGAACCGGGCAGAAATTAATAAACCACCAAGCACTTGGCACGTGAATGCAGACAGACCAGTGCGACGGCTTCTTTAGCAATCCCATGTTTCAGTCTTTCTGGCTTTGAACCACGATCAATAATGACAAGCTAACGAACTGGAAGAGACCGAGAAAAAAAAGAAACCAAAGTTTCACTTCCAAAATTCCCCCAGCACAACAGAAGTTCCACAACTTCCAGATTACCTGGATTTTACCAGATGGACAAGACATTTCAACACAGTTTATGAACAAAATACACTGATACAGATTTTTTTCATACTTTTAAAAAAAGTAATTTGTTGACAATAAATTGCTCTGCTTACAAATAGCATAACTGCATCCAAAAGGTTTTTGGTGCGCAAATGTCATTCACTGCATTTCTTAATCAGTGTTACAAGCACGGCTTTCAGATGCACCGATTCCACTGGATTTTTTAACACCAAGTCAATTCAAGTGTTCACCAACACAGTGAATAGGGCATCTGTTTATAATCACTGGCTGCTGTCCTTCTTCAGGAAAATCTGACATTATTTTAAAAATATTCTGCCCAAAAACCACACTATTAATCACTGATATGGGTAGGGAACAACCCAGGATGGGGCGCCAACTCAAATCAGAGATACCCAAGTATGAAATAAAATGATTAATTTCCCTATTAAGAATTAATGTCTCACTCTGCTGAAATGTTTCAGACTAATTTCAGCTGATAAGCAAGCAAGTATCTGCTGTATTTAAGATACATGCGTTTCATTTTATGTCCAGAAATACAGGGCGTTGTGAAAATCGTTACAATCCCTCCACTTTAGGAGCTCAGAGTCGCAGCAGGTCTAATCATCAGATTAATTAAAATGGTAAACATGAGATAATTCAGAGCCATGCAGAATTAGCAACAAAGCCAGGCCTTTATAGCAACACGACACAGAAGCAAGGGCGACCTTGCTAATTATCCAGCATCAAATGATCGTCAGGTTAGGTGAGCTCCTCAGTGTCATAAACATTTAATGGTAACCTACTTTCTGATGTAAAGAGTCCCGTAAATCCTAAGAATTGAACCCCCCTAAGGGTCAAATCCTAGAATCTCCCCTCCTCTGGAAAAAGGGAAGAAACCAATGTGCATTGCCTTGCCTTTTTTAGAATTAAACCTTAAAGATACACAACCAGTTCCTCACATTAACATTTAACACTTATCCACAGTGCAGAAAATACTAAATAAGCATGAGTCACCCTCAAATCCATGGATCCCCAAAATTCCAGCCCGTGAGAACAACCGTGCCAAAAAGTGTAGATTTCCCTCGGTGGACCTATCGCGACATACCGGTTGCGGTTGAAATGGAATATTCTTTCACGTTTTAGTAGTTTATAAATTCTTCCGGAACTCATCTGGCGACCCTCCGCTGGGAATCCGTGCTGTTATCTACACCCAGAGACCACCACACATGAGCCAATTCAGGCACATCTCATTCATGCCATTTCCGGCATGTAAGAACAAGCAAAGACTTCAGATCGTTTTTGTTTGATAAAGGTGATTACATAATTTATAATTAAGTGCATCTAAGTGAAGCAATTTACCACAAAAAAGGTTAAAATGCAATTATTATACTGAGGTGTACAAGTTGTCATTCGAAGATCTGCGAGTTAATCTGTAACAGACGAGGGGAAAAAAATCGAGTTATAGATTGGTAAATTTACGTTTACTCTGGTCAGCATTAAAATATGCGCGTATCACTGTTTGAACGCCGAATTTGACTGTAAATATAACAGATAAAATTGAAAGAAAAAAAATCTCATCATTCCAGAAAAAGTTACTCAGGCTTTGAAAGGGGTTATGTGACAAATTCCCGTACAGATCCTAAACGCTACCATGCAGACAGTATGCGAGTGCAAGCGACTCACAACTTGACCTTCACGTCTCCTTTACTAAACAAAACGCGTCATGTTACTATAACATTATACTTTGTGTAATAAAGTGTAACAACAGCGAATAACACTTAACATGCATTTTTTCTAAAAGCATTCATTTACACTGCATTCACATGTATGCTTTATGGAACTAAAAAAAATGGTTGATCGTTAAAAAAAAAAATGCGTCGTCAACAAAAAAAAACAAAACAGACATTTACCATTTCTGCAGAAACCCGCGGGGGGCTTCCGTGCCAAAGGGAGCAGGGTTAGGCGAGCCGATCTGCAGAAGAACATCGCAGCCGGCTTGCTAGAGGCTCTCTGCGACGTGCGCCGATCAGAGGCTTAAATGAATGACCGTCTGCCTAGCTGGGAATAGAGGGAGGAGGTGATTTCTTTAACGTCACACTGCAGGGAAAAGGTCGAGCAAACACGTGGTGAACGTGTACCATCGTGACTATCTACTGAAAACCTTCAGGTTATTGCAGGTGTAGATGTGTTTATGCCGCCCGCCGCCTTGTAAAGGTACCTGTTGTAACAAGAAAGATGCAATCCTCAAAAATGGCCTTCAAAAATAAACACGAGTCCAATTAAATAATTGTTGGTTAAATCAGTTAATTATTGGTATTAAGTGTGGAATTACTTTGTTTGATGGCACAAGAAAATTGAAGCAATACGTATGGGTATATCTTATAGCATCAGATAAGTTACTTTTTATGTCGTTTGTATGCAGTCATTTACATGCAGGATCAAAAGTCTGAAGTTGTAGATGAATAAAAGCACTATATCATATACACTGCTGCATGGGCGAAAATGTTGTGCAATTCGGGATTAGCCCATTTTTTCCCATGCAGGAGAGTATATTATACTATATATTTTCACTGTGTATTTTATATATCATTACTACTTGATGAATTGTGGACGTCAGTTCATCTGGCAAAATAATCTCATCATAGCCAGTCTGAAAGATAACATAAGATAAAATTGTATTGGTCCCAGGAGAATTTTCGTGCAAACAGCATGTATAAAGTACAGAGCAAAACAAGAGAAAATGGTTCAAAGACTGCAAATAGTGCGGGCAAACAATAACATGTTTTTGTACACAGTACAAACAAACAATCCTAAATTTGAGCAAGAACATAAAATGGAATTAAAATAAATTAACAGATGGCGTATGTGCAAAGTAGCATCAGACTTATTATTTCAGAGAAGCTAAGCTGTCAGATGAATCCCGTCGACAACCAAGCCAACTGAAGCAGAAGTTAGGTGTATTTTAATTTTTAAATGCCCATTTATAAGAGTGGTGGACCCTGAGAAATCTCACGTCATCAACTACCTGACCGCGTCTCTATGATTCAGCCCCGAAATGTCATCGGCGAATTCACGGCGCCCCTCGGCGTGCCGGAGGCTTTCGGCCTCTTTCGTGACGCGAAGGACGGCGCCTGCGCAGACGCCAGCTTGACCCGGAGGAGAAGCGCATCGGCCATTTTGGGCAGAAGGGGGCTTTCTCTCACCACGTGAAAAAGGATAGCCCAAAAGGGTGTTTTTTTTTTAAGAAATAGCGACAAGACAAGGGGCTCGAACAAAGGAATAGAGATACACACCGGTCTTATTCACATGTGCTGAGAGGAAGGGAACGCTGGTAATAGGAACAAAATGCCAACTCTGCCGCCTAAGGAGAACGCTCTCTTTAAGAGGATCCTGGTGAGTCGTTAGCTAGCCGCTAGCTTGGCGGCGCGGCTCCCGACAGCTTCCCTCCGCAGTTCTCGCTCCTCCACCCGGCCCTGGTCCAGGCGGCGCAAAATGCTGACTGCAGCAGCGCCGAATCTCGGCGTGCGGGCCTCTCGCCGGCCGCCGCTGGAGCCCATCCCCGCGGTGCTGCGGGCTGGCCTAACGTGGGGACGTCGTTGGCCCCGTTGAGTCGAGTCCCGTGGCGGCGTTGCTTCCTATCCCCTCTCCTTCTTCGAGGATGTTGGCCTTGCGTAGACCCGGCCGGTGCTAGAAGCGCCGTGTTGTGGGGGCACCCTAAGTCACGCTTTGAGGCCGGCAGACGTCCTGTCAAAGCTCCAGGCGCTCCGTAACTCTGGGCCACGTACTGACGCCCGGTGCTTTCCGTCCTGACCCGCAGCCGGACTCCCCCACCGTTCTGGCTGGAGTCGCTCTTGAGCGACGGGTTCCGGGCGCCTGGTCTGCCGGTTAGAGCTTACCGGTACCGGGCGGTGACCGATTGGAGAACTGGCTAATCCGACCTTCGGCGAGCCCATAGCGGGCACGGTAAAGCGGCCGGCGCGCACTGCGCTCGTGTGACTGGACCGCACTGTTACTTTGCCAGTCACTTTGCTCTATTTTTATTAGCTGCTGTTTTAGCATTTGTTTGAGTAATTTGGTGCTGCCTCCCTGGCCTGCTTTTTGCATGCTAAATCATGCCGTTTTAAGATTGATTGCTTATTAGTGTCGGGCGGACCGAAGTCGAGTCTTGTCGATTATGCAGCCTGCAACTGAACTGGATGATGAGGATTCTCATTAATAATAAAAATACTGCGCCCGACAGTGATGACCCTTGTAAATCTGATTCATTTTATTAATTCTAACTATCACTGAAACAATTGGTCGGAATGAACGCTGTAACAACAGACACATGACGCAGTGTAGTGTCGTTTTGTTGTACCAGGATGGTACGGTTTTATAGCTATTTAATCGGACTCCTGTTTGGGGGCGCATGTAAATGCACTGATCTGCTTGCGTATTACTCTTCTCCCATTGGTAGTATTGGAAACGCACTTAAGCGCTTCTGTTTAGGAGACTTTCCTTAGGGCAGGACCCCTCTGAATTAAAAATGGCAACAGCCTGGTCACAAGTCCAGTTCCTGAAACTCTACACCTCGGAGCTGCTCTGACAGTGATGAGGTGCAGTGCTGTTAACCAGTCCCACCACATAACTGTCCCCTTCTTAAACTCGGTGACACAGCTGGTCCGATCACCAGACCCAGCGCAGTTGAGTTGTGTTTATTACTGAAACCTGTGTGTGCTGTCATTTTCTAACATTCACACCAGCCGTTCATTAGAAGCTGTGCATTTTGTTTATGGAGTAGAAATAAATGCATTTTGGTGTTTTGATTTGTCCTGAAGTAGTCGAGCAATGGGGTTTTGAGACATTTTACCACAGTGCGCTTTCAGACTGCTTAGTAAAGCAGAGTATATCGGAGACTCCTAGTTTAGTTGCTGTAAAGTGAGCTAAAGCAGAGAAGGCTTCCTCTTGTTCCTGTTGCTTTTTGGACCATTTTGTGGTTTCTTAAATGGCAGCACTAAATGTCAGTCTAGTGGGTCTCCAAGTGAATTGTGCCTGATCAGATGTCCCCAGGTACTAGCAGTAATGTGATGCCACAGAAAAGTGTGGCTTGTGACTCATTTACAACTCATACTCCTAAGCAAATGGGTCGGTATAAGTTACTGTGTGGAGTAGAGGAGAACTGGGTTCTAGGGTCGCGTTCCAGGTGCATTCTGGGATGCAAGACATTGTTTTCTGTTTAAATGATTCATCTTGCTGCTTTGGAGATGGATGGACTAGTAATGTGGAGTACTAGAGTGGTGGTTGTTTAATCGGTTTGTATACTGAGCTTGTATTAAGTTATGAAGGGTGATGAGATATTGCAGAAACTTGAAATATCGGGTAGAAAGATGCTTTGTTTGGGGTTGTATTGGCTTGTGATATTGCTAACCGTTACTGGAGCCTCAAGCGTCAAAATAAAATGTCACCCGTAGCTGCCTTGCATTCAAAATGATCGCTCGTCATGTACATAAGAAGGAACCCGAAGCTACACTAACAGCTTCTGAGGAATGTGATTGGAAATCAGTTTGAGTGTTTCAGTCCTGCTAACTTGGATGCTTTTAATGCAAGAATTGATTTGCAGCCAGCAGGGCTGACAAAAAAAAAAATCCAGATAGAGAAGGTTTAATGGCAGCATGTAATTAATGGGATGTTTGGCTGGTATCATGGCAACCGGCATTCTGTAATTAACCTAAGGGTTTAATTTTAAATAAGTGTTGGGTTTCTGATTCATCTGTACAGGTTGTTAAAGGATTGGAAATGCAATGAAAACCTGATGAATCCTCTGCCCCCACCCCCGCCACTCCCCTGATATGCTTAATTTGTGTTCTTCCCAAAGCTGTTTTGGTAATTTGATGAACTCTGCTTTTGCAGAGATGCTACGAACACAAGCAGTACAGAAATGGCCTGAAATTCTGCAAACAGATCCTCTCTAATCCTAAGTTCGCCGAACATGGAGGTAAGGCGAGTCTTATGGTTCTGTTTAGCTTTCTGCCTGCTGGTTGATAGCCTCATCTCCACTTTTTAAGGGAAATGGTATTCCTGTCTGATTTATCAGGGAGTCCCATATACCGGCGGTGGTTTGTGCTGCCTCTGCACAGGCATTTCCTCACACACACTCTGTCTCTCTAACCAGAAACATTAGCGATGAAGGGACTGACGCTCAACTGCTTGGGAAAGAAGGACGAAGCGTACGACCTGGTCCGGCGGGGTCTGCGCAATGACCTCAAGAGTCATGTCTGTATCCTTTTGTGGTCTTTTGCCCCCGGGGTGGCGGGGGGGGGAAGCAGGTAGCTGGCAGCCCAGCAAGTGAGGCCCTTGTGGGTTTATCCCAGGAACGCCATTGACTCCCATAAATTCAGGAGAAACAATTGCGCAAATGTTACAAGTACTTGCTGAGCCAGTTCCAGGGTAACAGCAAGTCCAATATGGCTGATGTCCGTGTTCCTTAACGCCTTCACTCCCAAGGCTGGCACGTGTACGGCTTGCTTCAGAGGTCAGACAAGAAGTACGATGAGGCCATCAAATGCTACAGAAATGCACTGAAGTGGGACAAGGACAATCTCCAGATCCTGAGGGACCTCTCACTGCTGCAGATCCAGATGCGGGACCTGGAGGGCTACAGGGTGAGTGCAGCCGCCGCTGGTAGCTGCTATACTGTACTGCCGTACCACTTATCTGACTATATATTTTCCAAGTGTTAATGTTTTAGATCTGACTCATCTGGCTGGAATTCTTGGGATAAGCAATGCTTACTCCATACATTGATTAGGCTGAACCACAGAAATATATATATATATTTTCAATAATTGTGATGCAGTTCAAATTTCTGGAATGGTTCTGTTGGCCTCGTGGTGAGCCGGATCATGCATTCCGACAGTCCGTGAGGGGCTTAGATATCAGTTGCTTGCTCCCTCCTGTTGATATGATATATTGTCAGATATGTGTCTGAATCTTTTTCTTGCATTACACCAGCCCTCTTTGTGACATCAAAAAAAAATGCATACATTTAATCATCACATGGTTTTGAATTTAGTTCCGTATTTAGTTTTAGTATTGACTGATGCACAAAAGAGTGATTCAGTCTAATCTTATTAAATCATGGAACTCTGAATCTCTGGTTTGATGGTAACAATGTGTACTCACTATTGAGGACATGAGTGGGATCCAAAACAATTTTGTTGGCCAACCTTAATATGTTAGTGTGGTAAACAGATTCATAGTTTCTCAAGTGGTTGACGAACACTCTTTGAGCATATTTTTATTTGGTGAAACAGATGGGACCTTAAGGTAATGGACAAACATTTGTTCCCTGTACTATTGCAATACTGTAGAACACTAATGATCAGAAACGTAAAAAAAAATCACAAAAGAATTTGTCTCCTCGCCCACTGTCGTGCTGCATCTGACTCAGAGAGCGCTGTGAGAAATGCAGGCCTTTGACCGTGCCGCTCGCGTGCTTCCCACAGGAAACCAGGTACCAGCTGCTTCAGCTCAGGCCTGCTCAGCGGGCCTCGTGGATTGGCTATGCAATAGCATATCACCTGCTGGAGGACTATGAGATGGCCGCGAAGATCATAGAGGAATTCCGCAAGACGCAACAGGTGACGCCAAATGCTTGGTCAAGCTGTCCCAACAACGCATAGTTTTCCCAGTGGCACTGAAAGCATCGACGCCTGTTTTGATGGCATTTTTTTTCTCCCCAGACTTCTCCGGATAAGGTAGACTACGAGTATAGTGAGCTTCTGCTGTACCAGAACCAGGTCCTTAGAGAAGCAGGACTTCACAAAGAAGCCCTCGAGCACCTCGCCACCTATGAGAAGCAGATTTGTGACAAGTTGGCTGTCGACGAGATGAAAGGTTCGTAGCGGAGGGGGGGTGTTGAGTGGGGGGGGTCATGTCTGCTTGTGATCATCGTGAAACGAAGATGCTGTCTGGCGTTAACAACACTGTCCGCTCCGCAGGGGAACTGCTGATCCAACTGGACCGTCTGGACGAGGCTACTGAGGTATACCGACAGCTGCTGGAGAGGAACCCCGAGAACTGGTCCTACTATCGCGGCTTGGAGAAGGCACTAAAACCCGGTACGTCTGGAATGGTCTGCTCGCCGGAGACCCTGGGAAGGGGTCACGTTATGGGTCCTCTGTGGTCAGGTGTCAGGAAAAGCTCTCCTTAAGAGCTCGGTCATTGTCCTCGACCCCCCCCCCCCCCCGACAGCGGGAGGATATAATAGATGGCACCTGGATGCACAGGAGTTTGGGTTCAGAAATGGAGTCTTGCCTCTTAGCCTGTTTGGGGAAAAAAATTTGCTAAATATGTACATCATAGGATCGGCTGCTATGTTGGGGAAATGTAGGGAGTATCTGGGTCTCTTTGGCGACGTGTAGGACAGTAACAGTGCATATAGGCAGTTCTTGAGTGGCGTAGGTATTTCGTTCTACAAACCTTTACGTAAGTCAGACTTTCAAGGCACCTTATAGCAAAAAAAATATACGTAAGCCAAAAATATAATTGGCACATTACTTCAAAGGCTTAAATACACCTTCGATGTATGTTGCCTTTTGACAGTAGCGTTGGGTCGGTCACATTCTTTCGCCAGGCATCACGGTGGGGAAATAAATGCCTGTCTGTGTCTGTCTGGCAACGGTTGGGATGGAGAGCACATATGGCCATATCCCATAATGCTTTATCCGCATAGCCTACAGGCCCCAGATTCAGCTTTCAGCATATATGTTCTGCGTGGTAGTGGCTGTGTGAAAATGACTCCTGCCCCCCCCCCCCACCTTTGCAGCTAGTGTCGAGGAGAAACAAAAAATCTATGAAGACACGTGGGATAAATACCCCAGAGCATTAGTGCCAAGAAGACTTCCGCTCAACTTTCTAGCAGGTTGGTGTGGTTTCTCATTTGGCTGGGCTGCTTCTGCTCGTGGCTCGTTTGTGGCCTTGTGACTGAACAAGTATGTGGATGGTTTTAACTTAAATGAGCAGAAAAGTTTCATATCCCTTTAAATTAATCTGTTGGACTTGCCGGTTCTGTATATCTCTGCATTTTAAATTGCCAGTGTGCATTGTCTGTAAAGGTGTGACCTTATTTTTGATTCGACTGCTGTTCTTTATGCAACACTGCTGACAATGCAATTGTGTCAGTTGTTGTGTAATGGTGGTAACTGTATTTACAATGGTATTAGTCACAAATGTTTGGGATATACACTAGTTATCAACATATTTGTTTTTGTCCTTAGGTGAAAAGTTTAGGGAATGTTTGGACCGATATCTAAGAATGAACTTCAGTAAGGGCTGTCCTCCTGTTTTCACCACACTGAAGTCCCTTTACAAAGACAAGGATAAGGTTAGGGGCTCTCATCATGTTCTCATAATGAAGATTCCGGAACCGCCTTCCTCGCTCCACCGTAGGGGCTTCTGTCATATTAATAGGCCACTGGCTGTGTTAATATTTTGTTGTAACGTGGACACTTGACACTAAATCTCTCTAATAATGTTTGGTTCAATTAAGCAAAGACAGAGATTGGATATCTTTGGTTGCATATTTAACTTAACTGCGCAGGTAACCGACGTCTCCTTTGTTCCTGCAGGTGTCAATAATCGAAGAATTAGTTGTCGGTTATGAAACATCTTTAAATAGCTGCCGTATGTTCAGTCAGGATGGTAAGTGTTCCCACATAGTCTAAACCAGTCTTTCCCAACCTGGTCCTCGGGACCCCTGGACAAGTCGGCCTGTTTCTGCTGGGAGGGAGCAAAAATGTGGACCGTCTGCAGATCCCCGAGGACCGGCTTGGGAAACACTGACTGTAGTTGGGATCCCCGAGGACCGGCTTGGGGGGGAAACGCTGACTGTAGTGGGGATCCCCGAGGACCGGCTTGGGGGGGAAACGCTGACTGTAGTGGGGATCCCCGAGGACCGGCTTGGGGGGGAAACGCTGACTGTAGCACTGTGATCAGTGCTGATCATGAGACTCCATGAAAGTACGTCGCTGTGTCCGGTGGGTTTTAAGTGGATGTAATAAAGGTGAATTAATGCCACTGTCAGGTTCACCTCTCCATTATAGCAGCATCTGTGAACGTCTTCAGACTAGTCTCTGCTGCTTTCCCCTCTCAGACGACGGGAAGGAGGAGCCGCCCACCACGCTGCTTTGGGTGCAGTACTTCCTGGCTCAGCACTACGACCAGATCGGCCAGCAGAGTTCGGCCCTGGAGTACATCAACACCGCCATCGATAGCACGCCCACGCTCATTGAGCTCTTCCTCATCAAAGCCAAAATCTACAAGGTAGGAGCGCCTGCACAGGCCTCGTGCTCCTGCTTAACGCCCCCGTTACTGTCAGGACAGGCACCATGAGTGCTTGTGTCTACATGCTATGGGGGGTGAGCTCATGGCGACACTTACTGGTTCGTAGAGAGCAGAGGGCATCGACACGCACAAGCTGTGAGCTACTTCTGGGTCCGGGATAGGTAGCTGGATGTCTAGGTCCCGCCCCGAGACTCAACATCCCGATCTCTCTCTCTGGCTTTGATCACAGCACGCTGGCAATATCCGTGAGGCTGTGAGGTGGATGGACGAGGCCCAGGCTCTGGACACGGCCGACCGCTTCATCAACTCCAAGTGCGCCAAGTACATGCTGAAGGCGGGCATGGTGAAGGAAGCAGAGGAGATGTGCTCCAAGTTCACGCGGGTGAGGGGGCGTCACTCGGGGGGAGAGGCAGGCCCTTGTAGAGGAGGTCCTGCGTTGGGTCTCTTCAGCGACTATTAAGGCAGAGAACTTTTAATCTCTCCTAGCCGATAAGATACAGAGTTTTCTGGTATTGTGAAAGCCTTAGCAAAAATAATCCATATTAGCCAGTATTAAATGTCAACCTAGTCCTGAAATGACAAAGGAGCGGCCCTCAATTTCAGGTCCGAGAAGTAAAAATCCAGACCAAGATTTTGTTTCAACCAACCAGTTGAGTATAAAGAGTCAGTAACAGAGTACTCCACCGGTTGGTTGAAACAAAATCGTGGTCTGGATTTTTGCTTCCTGAACTTGAAATTTCTACCTCCGCGAAGGAACCCTCCTGTCTGAAAGGGCGAGTGTAATCGAACATTTCCCCCTCAGGAGGGCGCATCTGCCGTGGAGAACCTGAATGAGATGCAGTGCATGTGGTTCCAGACTGAGTGTGCGCTGGCCTACAAGGCCATGAACAAGTACGGCGAGGCACTCAAGAAGTGCCACGAGATCGAGAGGGTAGGCAGTCGCCACACAGTCTAGACCAGTGTCTCCCAACCCGGTCCTCAGGGACCCCGGGGGACCCGCCATCATGCATGGACCTTTCCCAAACTCTCCAATTCTGCCCCCTCCTCCAGCACTTCGTGGAGATCACCGATGACCAGTTTGACTTCCACACGTATTGCATGAGGAAGATGACCCTACGCTCCTATGTGGACCTGCTGAAGCTGGAGGACGTGTTGCGCATGCACCCCTTCTACTACAAGGCCTCGCGGACGGCCATCGAGATTTACATCGCCCTGCACGACCACCCGCTGACCGACGAGAACAAGGAGCTGGCAGCCGACACGGGTGTGTGCCTGCGGAGGTCAGGGAACGGGGCTGGATGGGGTCTTGTGTTACCTGATAGACCAACCAGTGTCTCTCCATCTCGCTAGCGAACCTTTCGGACAAGGAGCTCAAGAAGATGCGGAACAAGCAGAGGCGAGCGCAGAAGAAGGCGCAGCTGGAGGAGGAGAAGAAGAACGCGGAGAAGGAGAAACAGCTGAAGAACCAGAAGAAGAAGAAGGAGGACGATGACGAGGAGATCGGCGGCCCCAAGGAGGAGCTCATCCCTGAGAAACTGGCTAGGGTGTGCTGCCGGACACTGGCCGAGTACTGGGGGGGGCGTTGGTTTAGCTGCAGAACTTCGCTGAAGTTGTGTTCTCTGACAAAACAGGTGGACAATCCACTGGAGGAAGCAGTGAAGTTCCTGACTCCGCTGAAAACTCTGGTGAAGAATAAAATTGAGACGCATCTCCTGGCATTTGAGATCTACTTCAGAAAAGGTGAGCGGCTAGCGTTCGGGAGGTGGGGGGGGGTCGTCACCAAAACAATATGAGTCTTAGACAAAAGTGGGGGGGGGTTTACAGACTAAAATAACTGATTATGATCTCCATTCGGTTGAAGGAACAATCCGATAGGGACAGGTTGCGGTAACTTGAGCATGGTATCAATTTGTGTCCCGCAGAGAAGTTCCTGTTGATGTTGCAGTCCGTGAAAAGAGCTTTCTCCATCGATAAAGACCATCCATGGCTCCACCAGTGTGTCGTCCGCTTCTTCAAAGCAGGTAGGCCTTGGTGCCGCCACACCCCCCTGCCGCTCTGGGTCCGCATGGCAATCAGCTGGCTCACCGCTGCTCTCCGCTTGCAGTTTCTGAGAGCAAGGGCCTGGCGGCGCCGGTGAGCACCGTGCTGAAGCGGGAGATCTCCCAGCTGTTCGGCGAGAGCAACCCCAAGCGTTTCAACGAGGTGTTCCTCAACAAGCACTCTGGCTCCATCTCGCACAGGCTGGCAGGTCTTTGGCTCGTCTTCCATACTTTTCTGCTCTTTCTCGTCAGCCAGTCAAGAGCCTTGGCTCTAAAATGGCAAATTCTCCCACACAGCTGCCAAAATGATGTTCTACCTGGACTCATCGACGGAGAAGAAGGCCATCGAGCTGGCCATTGCCCTGGACGAGTCGCTCAGCAACCGGACCATTCAGGTACAGCATCCATACCTTATATAGATGGACCCTCAGCACCACTCGATCCATACCTAAGGCAGGAGGTGCATAGAGTGGGCCGGCATGTGGGTCAGTGGGTTGCCATGTGTGATGTCACCATTAGGTCCCTGAACAAGGCCCTTGACCTCCAGTTGATCCAAGGATTGGCTGACACTGTCTCATCTGTAAGCCACTTTGGATAAAATAATGTACAATAAATGATGCCAAAACAAACGCAGGGGTATCGGAATGCCGCATGGAGACGCTTGTGGTTTTTAGGTTGTGGCTCCTGCTTCTTCGCCTCTGAGGTACTTTTGGTTCCCGGCCCGCCCCCACTAGCTGTCCGTCTCCCCTCCCCTTGCAGATTTGCACGGACGTACTGGCGAGCCTCTGCGACGGCGGCCTGGGAGACAGCAAGCAGGTGGCGGAGGCCTACAGGACGGACTGTCACAAGGTCTTCCCTTACACGCTGGCTTTCATGCCGCCCGGCTATGAGGAGAACATGAAGATCGCCGTCAATGGGGACGCGTGCGGGGAGCCTGAGGAGCTGGCCAATGATATGTGAGGTGTGGGGTTGGGGGTTGGTTGGGTTGGGGTGATTAGTAGAGGGATGAGAAAGAACAATTATTAAAGAATGAAAATAAATTAAAAAAACAATAAATATTTTATTTTTATTTTTGTGGTGGGTGTGGAGTGTGTGGGGGGGGGGCGCGGGGGGGG
>JABFEA020000017.1:2381245-2407951 GCA_019775915.2 Cyphomyrus plagiostoma | reverse complement strand
GGCGGCCCCCCCGGCCCCCCCCCCCTCCCCGGGGGGGGGGGGGGGGGGGGGGGGGGGGGGGGCCCCCCGGGGGGGGGGGGGGGGGGGGCCCCGGGGGGGGGGGGGGCGGGGGCAAGGTGACTGCGGTTCGAGTTCCTCGGTAGCTGGGGCGGGGTCATTGTCACATCCTCTGCGAGGCTGCGATCTGGACTGGACGCGATGGCATTGTATTCGAGAAGAGAGAGACAATAAAATGGCCATTTTACTTTTTTTTTTTTAAAAAGGAGAACTCAATGACTACTCTCTAACTAAAAATAAACTGTGTAAACAGAAGGAACAGGTGTGCAGGCAATGAGCAAGTTTTTCTGATGGAGTCGAGCCAGGTTTCTTTTGTCAAGCATGGTGGTACATATATGCTTCCCATATTTTTAATGTTATTTAATTTATAAAAGAATTGTATAAAAAAAAAAAAGAAAAAAAGGTAATGGTTCTGACAGCAGAGTGGGTGCGTGCCAAAACGGAAAACTAAACTGAACTCAGGGCATAGCATTGAAATGGAGATGGATTGTACGTTGGGAAGGTGATTCACACAACACAGCACTGGATCCGTGGTGTGAAGAGGACGTCAAAGGTTACCTGGAGTGCAGCGAGGTTGGCAACTGTGTGAGCTTGAATTTTTTTTTTTCCGCCCCCCCACACCCCCTTTTCTTTGAAATGTGAAGGGGGGGGGGCACTGTAAAACAAAGCTGCATCTTTGTAAAGAAATCTTTTTTTTTTTTTTTTGTTTTGTCGGTGTATGGTGAGGTTTTACCGTCTCAGTAGCCCAAGGCCTATGCGGATCGCTGTCGTTTCCAGATGGAAGCATGACTAGGTCACCCTGGACTGTAAATACAGACCTGTACACACCGACAGAGAAAATAATGCATCATTTGCATCAATGATCAGCTCTTCATTTTCACGGTAGTTCCACCACCCACCTCTCCCACCCCCAAAAGGCTCAAAAATATAGCATTTGCTGCCTTACCCAGTTACATAAAGATGTCTGCACATTAACTCATTGATAGCTGTCCTACACCCATCTGTAGGATTCCCCCATTTAGTTTGTAAATTCTCTTTGTACCTTTTCATGAAAAGCCGTCTAAATCCTCCCGATCACTTAATTTCCTTTTTATTTGTTTAAAAAAATAAAAACAATTGCCTTTGTTTCCAAACACAAGGTACCAAATAATGCAATAAACTGTTTTGAAGAAAAAAAAAAATGTACGTGGCTATTCTGACATGTTCTGGCCGTTTCCATCGTAAGGGTCAGATGAGCTTGTGTGCCATTCGCTGTACGCGGTTTTGCTTACAGATTCTGCATTAGTGTGCTGCCGGCAGCAATATGGTCGGGCTGTTCCTGCTCTTGAGCTGGGCGTGTACATGTTCGTGTTGCTCTGACATTTGGACCAGCCCATGCCCCCGGTGTACATCATTATGCTTTGTTGGTGGTTCCCCATAGGTAGGCTGTCAAAGTTTGTGTGGTTTTATATGAGCAGATCCTACTCAAGGCAAGCAGCATCGCACATGAACCTCCAGGACGGTGGAGATGAGGAATGACTCAGGACCTGTATGTCTGATTGTGCCGGTTTTCTGCCTCAGTGTTCCCTTTTCCCAAAGGAAATTCTGCAGATGTAGAGGAACACAGATTCTTAAAGCCACATAACCTCCCTGTTTTACCTGAACGTGGAAACAAAATCCACAGTCTTAATAAATGGCGTTTCTGGCACTTAATATTTTTGACAACCACTGCTTTCCATGGATGTCCACTAGGTGGCACTGCTGGGCTTTAAAAAAAATAATCAAGAGCTTTGGCGATAACAGAACATACTTTCTCGTGTGGATTTTGTTGTAGGATTCAATCTGCTTTCACCGCTACAAGCTTACACTGTCAGTAGAAAAGGGTACGGCCCTGGTTCAGTTTTGTTTTCCAATGTACAATTACCATTAATGTACCCCGATAGTACAAAAATGTTCGTCAGAGTCCATTTCTGGAGTTCTGGAGTCCATTGAGGGAACAGCCCAAGTGACAACTAACTGTGCCTTCAAATGTACAAATTGGTGCTTTTTTTCCTGACAGTCTGGTACACAGGAAAAAAAAAGTATTTAGTAAGAATCACCTGCTGAAGAAAACATAATGAGCCCCAAGGTAAGGTTACAGCTGACAAATCTGAGATATGAAGGTCACGTAAGAGCATATGCTTTAATGCTTTCGCTGGTCAGAATCACGGTTTACAGCTTGTGTTTCAGGTGGTGCGTCTCCTCCAGCTGTGGACGCGCATTCTGAGAGCTCAAGAACGTGTGGTCCAGGTTAAGGTAAGTGGTGAGAAACTCGGGAAAGTGGCTCTTCTGGACCATCTCCAGGAACATTTGTACAGCGGTGAGTAATGTTTCTGTGCCGCTGTAGGGGGAGAAGCCACAACCGTAGGACCGAAACACTATTTTGTTTTTTGTTTTTTTTTTTTTAGTAGAGTAGCATTTCACCAGAATGTTCAGTAGCTCCAGAAGTCATGTTTCTTGTGGTCAGCCAGTTCATATAGAAATATTCTATGATTCTCTTAGCTGTGATTATATATGTATATATATATGCTTGTGCTGATCATTAATCTGATCAGCTCATCCTGAGTCATCCCCAGCCAGATGAGTTTACCTGACATCACGTATTTGGTGGATCTTCAGCTCCCCGAGCACCTCTTGGGCCAGGCTCCTCACCAAACCCCTGGTGACCACCCTCTCGTCATCCTCCAGTCTGGCCCGGTGCCTGATCCACTGCCACACCTGAGGCAGCAACAGCGAGATGAGCAGCAGTGAGATTATCGGTGACGGGGCCCACAGCCACACCCAAGGCTACCAGCTGTTAAGTACCCAGATCCCTGGAGGTGTCACTAAACCCAGGCAGATAATGATAGGGTTCAAGAGGACAAGGCAGTGCAACCATAATGTGTTTCTTCCTCATTTCCTCATCTTCTATCGGCTAGTTACGTCAGTGAAATGCAAGGAGGACTTTCTGCTCTTAATAGCCAGAAGACCATGAATTACTTTTCACCTTGAAGGTACCACTTGTTTTAACGAGGCATCACTAGGCTGAGAAATTCAGGACTCGTTCCAAAGGAATCCAAACAAGTACCGCAAGAACTGTTTGGCTCAGATGTTTTAACAGCCATGCTCTGTTTGGTAACCAGGTCTAAGCCCCAGATGTCTTAAGATCCTAACAACACTCCTACTGTTTAAATTCAGTTCTTTTTCTTGCCTGGGATCTAGAGATTTCCGCAGTGGCTGAATCTTCCACTTGACCCTGGTAGAAGAAATGCCCTCGGCCTACGAAGGGAAACAAGGGAATGGTGAAGAGGGAAACCTGCATCTATCATTCAGTACATTTTCGGTGCAAATAGGTCCTTGATGTAAAGCTATTACTAAGACAATGTGTCTGCAAATCACGATGATCTATTAAAATTATTTTGTAGTTTTCTATGTCTATCCTTCAACCCTAAATTACCCCGAAAAGGGTCACAGGTAGCTTACAACCTGCAGGAGGAATCACGCCAACAGGTAGGGCAGTGTTTCCCAATCTGGTCCTTGGGGATTGACAGCCAGTCCACGTTTTTGCTCCTTCCCAGCTTCCAGGCTGGGAAGGAGCAGAAACATGTACCGGCTGTAGGTCCCTGATGACTGGACTGGGAAACACCCTGAATAGGATTGCTAGTTCGATTGCTAGGGCAATTCTGAGACAGCAATTTACCTAATGGTATGTGTGGGAGAAAACGAAAATACCCAGAGGAAGCACTTACTGTGCCACTCAATGCCACCACAAAGCCCAAACGCATGCTCAAGGTACAAGGGCAATGATTCGTGTTGAACTCGAACCGACAATCTTACCCAACACTCTTACCTGTTAGCCAAGCCTCAATAAACAGGATTCCTACAGAAATGTTGTATTTCAGTCCATAGAGAGTAACCCCACCCTAGAAGAACCAATGATTACAATCAGTGAATGACTTTTTGATACTAAGAATTTATACATTGCCTGACTAACATACCTACATGGAAAGTGGTAGAAGGATAGAAAATGTATTTTTTTTTTAGGATTTACCTCCGTGTAGTTTGTGCCTTTAAGTGTTACTTGAATCTTCCATTGCTGCATGAGTTGCACGCCATAACAAGTCAATGCAACTTAATGCTCAAGCAAAATGGCTCCCGACCTACCGCCGGCATGGTGAGTAGATCAGCAGGGGTCACTGAGAGGTCATCCCGGACCTTCAGTAACTGATTCTCCCCGCTGGTGTGCATCTGGAACAGCTAGGGTGATAGATGCTGTTAATCAGCTAACAGCAGCACTACGCCAACTGGAGGGCAATAGCGGTACTGGACCTACTCTTTGCATTGGTTCAATCAAATCCAGGTCATAGACCATAAAACCATCCACTCCAGCTCGGATTTCCAGTAACTTTAATCTGAAAAAGGAAGGAAGTCGCTGGTAATTAATAAACAAAGCAGGTTATGTAATTATACATTCATTTTCTGTGACCGCTCGTCCTATTCAGGGTCACAGGGGGTCCGGAGCCCATCCCAGGGGCTACAGGCACAAGGCAGGGAACAACCCAGGATGGGGCACCAACCCATCACAAGGCACACACAAACACCAGTAACTCACACACCAGTCACTCACACACGCACACCTACGGAGAATTTATTAGCTCAGGTCAGCCTCAGCATGTTTCTGGACTGTGGGGGGGGGGGGGGGCAGGGGGGGGTGGGGACCAGAGTACTTGAAGGAAACCCTACAAAGACACTGGAAGAGCATGCAAACTCCACAAATGTGGAATCATGGCAGAGACTTCAACCCGGTCCCTGGGCTCTGAGGCGACGGTGCTAACCACTGCGCTGCCAGTGCCCTTGTGGATGAACATATTGGCCTTCAGCAGCCCCGGCTGCCTACCTGGTGACAGTGGCCAGGACCCTCCTATAGAGGGCACTGTCCTTCCCTTGTGGTGGCAGCAGCTGCGCCGCCATGCCCCCGGTGGCCAAAGCCCTCCGCCGGTGGCACGTCTGAACCAGCAGGTCCATGTAGCTTTTCAGGAACCGCTTTTCCATGTTGACATATTTGCTGCGGTCTGGAAGCAGGAAGGCTGGTCTGTGACCTAAACATATGAGAGTGACCACCTCAACAATAAGGTCATTCAGGAGGTCAGGATGGTAGTTCAGTAGTGGTCAACTGAACTCAAAAATTAAGGCTTTGCAAGGTCATTTTGGAGAAGTGATTAAGTGGCAGCTCTGAGCTTCAAAAGAGGAACCCAAATTCAAAGCCCCTTAGCCAAAACTTCCTTAGTCAACTTTAGTTCTTTAAATTTGAGGCTGGTATGTACTATGGTGTCCTGTGCTAAGGCTGAACAAGACCTGCTCACCAGAACTGAGCATCCTGGCTTTAAAAAAAATTGTATGTTGAGTTCACCTTGGTAACCCAACAGAGTCGATAGCCAGCTGGTGTGAGAAGATTAATTCGGTAAATGATAGTTGGTTTCTCACCAAACTTGTTGACAAATGACGCCGAGTAATCCCAGATCCCACAGTTGAGGCCTGCAGAGTGCTCCCGCAGTTCATACAGGATCTCCTCCATCTCAAATGTGGCCAGGATGTTCTCTATCAAGACGGTGGCCTTGATGCAGCCAAATGGCAGGCCCAGCTGAAATAGGACACCTTCAGGTCAAGGTGAGAAGCGGCTTTCGTTCTGTGTCACGCAGTAGGGGGCGCACTACTGCCACCAGGCCACAGAAACAGTCTTAGGTCATCCTATAAAGCATAGCCTTGAAAGTCATTTTGGCTCAGTGTTGCGTCATGTTGCTAAGTCTGCTAAACAAACAAACATGATCAAACATTGACAAATTCCAACAAGTGGCCATGTTTTCAGCTAGGAAAAATGCTCTTGGCAGTTTTGACATCGTTTTAAAACAGGCTAATGATCAAAAACATCTGCCTTAGGATGACTTCCCAGCAAAGATGTTTTCACAGTACGAAATCAATGCCTTTTCCCTACCTTCTCTTCTGCCCAGAGGAATATTTTGTTCCAAAGTCGTGCCTCTTTGTAGCATTCAATCTGTGGGGAAAAATTGTAAAATTGCTGCGGAGGAGTGATTTAAGATGAACATCGATTTTCTAGAACAGTGATTCCCAATCCAGTCCTCAGGGACCCGCAGGGAGTCCATGTTTTCGCTCTGTCCCAGGCAAGCAGTTAGGAGGAAGCAAAAACAGAAACCATCTGTGGGTCCCCAAGGACCGGAATGGGAGCCACTGTTCTATAAACCATTATATCATATAATTCTCAATATGGAGACATAAAAAAACATTGTGAGATCTGTGCTCCAGCTGTGAGACGTTGCAAAGTTATAGGCTGAGAATGAAGTTTCATGGCTTGTCAAGACAAAAATGTTTTGTTGCCTTCCAAAGCCAAACTCCCCTCCTTTTCAAAATACAGCATGAAACAAAGCACAAAAAATTCTATTGTTTTTCCACGCAAGTCATGAATACATTTTAAGTCTAAATATCTCATGGGATATCTGAACATGGTAATAATTCATGAGAAATTCTGTATCTCAGATATAGCTCTGGGTAAAAA
Source organism: Cyphomyrus plagiostoma (assembly GCA_019775915.2). Taxonomy (NCBI): domain Eukaryota; kingdom Metazoa; phylum Chordata; class Actinopteri; order Osteoglossiformes; family Mormyridae; genus Cyphomyrus; species Cyphomyrus plagiostoma. The sequence continues at coordinate 2,401,326 of JABFEA020000017.1, read as the reverse complement.
TGGGTTCATTTTTAGTAGAAATGGACCTCACACAATAAACCGACAGAACTATAAAAATCAAACAAAATCTGAATTTTGGTTACACCTGAACCTAAATAAGAATCATAAATAATAATAATTTACTATAGTAAATTTACACCTGAAATTCACCACACAGACTTTTGAATAATACAACATGGAGTAAACTTTAGCGTATGAGAATAAACTCAGACACGTTACCTTCGACAAGTAAAAAAATGGTCCGCTGTCATTCTGGAAGAGCAGCTTCCCGTTGTGGAACATCAAGAGGCCGAAGTCAAACAGCGGCCCAGGAACCTCCTTCCCATTGACCTGAACAAGAGGCACATCTGGGTTAGGATGGTGTACTAGACTTCCACACTTCAGGATGGTTTGTCCTGGGCCTGCCAGGATCTACTCAATACCATCATGTTGTGCTCCACCATGTTCCAGGCACGCGGTCGAAGCATGAGCAGCGGGGCCTGAGATATAGGAGGAACATCTGGGAAGGTGATGAGGACACATCTGGTTACTATAGCAACAGCGTTTCAGCTCAGATCATAACGCAACTTAGTATAGTTCCTGACCATCATGCTGAAATTCCACAAGCATTTCATCTTATCGCCCAACGGTGAAATTAATAAGCTGAAAAACTCACCAGCAAACTGATTGTGCACTACCTTGTAGACATTGTAAAGGCCCTTGATCTGATTGTAGTATGTGGGACAATTTCCATCGTCGAAGTCAACCTCCAGGAAAAGAACCACAACAGAAGAAGGAATGAACAATAAAAATAATAGCCAGCTGAAAAAAAAAAACAAAAAGATAGCATGCTATATACGGCAATGGCAGGCTTGTTTCCAGTAGCTTAATCAACATGTTTGTTACAATTTTTATGGTAAATAATTGTATGTTAGTTCTGGGCTGTGTCCAGGAAGCCACAGTGAAATGCATTACGGAAACTGCCTCTCTTATTGCTTAATTAGATCAGGCAGGAATCACAGAGGATCCCAATAACAGCTGAATGAGTCTCCCTGCTTCTGGGAGTCTCCCTGCTTCTGGGAGGCCGCGTCAGGAAGCAAACTTTCACTGCCTTTTTGAGGGAGATGGAGTGTGAGGTTAAAAAAAATGGTTCCGAGTTCTTATTTCCTCTTTCAACTTTAAACTACAAAAAGATTGAGTTACTCATTTTACAGCTAGTTTGCTCATTAACTAGTTAATGCTGCCCATTGGCTATACCTGGATTCCCTGTGCTGGGGAGCTCAGGCCATGTTTGAAACGTTCTGTGTCACATGGTGCCAGGTCCCCTATGTCCACGTGTCTCCTTTGCAGGCGCTTGGGTACGGGATGGACCCTCCACGACTTGTCACTAAGGATGTGAGCAGTGTCCTCAGAGAACTTTGGCAACTCCCCCGTCAAGTTGAGATGGACCTTTCTCACGATCCTTTGATTGAGTATCTGAAGGTCAACAAAGAAGCAGCCGTTTTTAAAAGCCTCTTTCAGAATTAGTCTCATAATTTCAGGATGGAGAAGGATACAATCATCTTATGGCTGCTCACCTGCTCAACCTCCTCCTCGAAGGTGGAAACCAGCTCTGCCAAGAAGAGCAGTGACTGGGCATTGAAGAGGATGTCAAACTCCTCTTTCAGTTCTTGAGGTGGAAGTTCCAATTCCACTGCCCTAAGTGCCTGGCACATTAAAGAAAGTAACATTCCATGTGCATTACCATATTATTGTATAGTCATAGTGATCTGCACACACAGCACGAGAGCTTTCTAACGTAGGACAGACGTATTTCCGTCACGGTGTGTGCAATGCACGGTTACCGATTCATGCAAACGACGTGTCATTAGGCGAACACAAGCAGTTTGTCCCGAACTGAAACACAAGAGACCTGATGATTTCCCAGCTTAATACTGAAAATGATTCTGGTTATAGCTTTTGGAGACAGAGAAGATCCAAGTCCCATGTTCTGTTGGGATATTCTCCAGTTTTCAGTGATGTCAGCAGGGACGCAGTTGTATTTTGGGGGACTGCCACACTGCGCCATGTCTATTCTATGGTTCCGCTTAGAAAGTAAAATAATTAATATTTAGTTTTTTATTATTATTTGGGGGGCAGCAGGGGTGGACTCGGTTTCGCTGGGGTCCCATAGATCCACTCCTGTCTGTTTCATTCTGTTCATCCCGGAAAAAAATCAATGTACTGTACATTCATGCCTACAAGTATCAACATGTCTACATCTCAGCGTGGTTGTTCTTTGTTGAACTTTTTGTCAAATAATACATTTCTACAATTGAAAATATTCTTGTTTAGGCAAAGATACGCAGTACTTACAGCCATTCCACTGGACGACTCGGAGGAGCAGGTACAGGACTTTGGAAATGACCAAAGCTTATGTTTAACCAGGGTGTTTACAGTGAGGCTGGAGGTTCAACGTACAGTGCTGACAGGCAGCCAGTTCCTACAAAATTACAGCATATATATATATATATATATATATATATATACACACACACACACACACACGCACACACACACACATGACCTCTATGGGATGATTTGAGATACTCTACAATTCAACACTATTTGTCTCTAAATTAATATTGATAATAAATGGCAATAGTAATCCTGAATGAGTTATGGGGAAAGTTGGCTGATTCTTGAGGTGACTCAAGATACGATACTTTCGGAAAAACGCCTCATCAACCCCGATAGGGATACTGGATAATCGGTTATATTAAATGGGAACCGATCGGGGTAAATATAATTTGTAATTAGGATAATTCTGTGTATGAGAAGTTCACGCCTCGTTTACTCCAGAATTTGTGCACTCCACAGTTTATTAGGAGCTCCATTGCTTTTGATCGTAGCTCGGTTTTCTTTACTTGTAGCGAATCCTATTGGAAGTTTAGCGACTTCCGTCAGCCGTTGCCATTTAGTAAAGCCCCTTGAACCGAACCGCCCATCGGTCCTTTTAACAACGGCAGAGAAGCGGTGCGGGTCTATTTTCCTCATTCTCGCGATACACAGACACAGACGGGCTGCGCGACACCCGCACGGCGCGCACCATCTAGGGGAGTGGGTTTGGTTTACGTTTGAATGGCCGAGCGCTTTGTGGTAGATTGACTTCTACCGGACCTGAAGTTTCAGAGGAAGGAGCAGTTTTCCTGATCGGCATGTCAGAGACGGAGTCATCCCTCGATCTGACCACATCGCTGTCCGGAACGTTTCCGCAGCTGCGATCACGGATCTTCAAAATTATAGTGATTGGGGACTCCGGAGTGGGAAAGACTTGCCTCACCTATAGGCTGTGGACCGGCAGGTTCCCAGAAAAAACCGAAGCAACCATCGGGGTCGACTTTCGGGAGAAAGTGATCGAAATCGAAGGAGAGAAAATCAAGGTAAGTAACACGCAGTTTTCCCCCTTTTCTATCGTCTTGTGATTACAAGATGTAGGATTGGGAACACGTGTGGACTTGTTTCGTGATGAATGAAACTACAACTGTTTAATCCGACATTTTATATGGTTTATGCTGCGTGCCTTGAAGTTGGCGGTTTGCAAATTGTAAACTTCGTAATATGCAAAGTATCGGCTGTTGCATTTGGCAGAAGATGTATTAAAACATACATTCAGTTTAATAAGTTTACCAAGTCTCAAACTAGGCAATGTGAACAGTCTAGTTCAGACATCTAATGCTTTCAAATCATATTGCACTTTAAGTAAAACAATACGCTACTGCCAACGCATCAGATACATTTCTCACACACACACACACACACACACACACACACATATATATATATATATATATATATAATACGGCAATTTATATTTTCCAGATACGAGGCTTCCGTAATTGTCGTGTCGAGTACTAAAACAAACTTTAGGACCGTGTGAATTATTCCCTGCACATTATTGCTAGCCTATGTAAAATGTTCTTAGCGAAATTATTAGTTCACCACACCATTGGAAATGTCACGACTTCTATGGGTCCATCATTTCAGTGGAAAACATTCTGTCTCTGCCCTTAAATGAGCGCGTCACGCATGGGTCTGTTTAATTTTACGGTTGATTAATTGAGGCTTTATTTGGTGGTAATTTTATTTTATTCATTTATAGTTCAGCTGCAATTCACGAAGCTGATGTGAGCTGGTTTGAAAATGGATTTTGATCCCCGTGTACATGTTATGAATTCGGATTCCCTTTTTAAATGTACTTATACTTTTAAAATTAAATTTACCTCTCCAGTGCTACCTCCCTAAAACGTTTATTGGAAGCATGATTTAGGGGGTAAAAAAGCAACCGGCGCCATACCAAACCAACTTTACGGTACATAAATGGAAATTATATGAGCATTGAACAGCCAGCAGACAGACGGGCATCAGCGAAGATGGCAGATGCAGACGACAGTGTATGCTTGTTTGATCAATACCAATTACTCAGTTGCCACACTACTGTTACACAACACTGTGTTCCTCTTTACACCAAACCGCATTGTGTTCATCCATGCATTTTTTTTCACCCCCAAAACGCATTTAAATTAAAATAATAATATTCCATAAACTGTCCAGTAAGATGTGACTTGCATTACAATAGTTAAAAGCAAGTTGTATCTTTTTTCTTTTTTTTTGTAGCCGGAATGTAAGAGTAGCTGAACAAGTGATTTTTTTTTTTTTTTTTTCTTTTGGTGAATCACTGTCAAACAGCGTCGCTCGAATAGCAGAACTAGTCGGCGTGCATTGAGTGGGCGGGGCTGTGCGTGACTCATCTGCTTGCTCAAAAGTACGTGGAAACTTTTAAAAAACACGCACATGCATGAAAACACATGCTTGACCATGGAAAATATCAGAAGTACTCCACTTCAATTTCAATGATGTTATCGGTCTTTGTTATATTTTTACATATATCTATAAACGAAATACACCAGTCAAAAGTTTGGACACACCAAGCTGCATGCAAAGGAGAGTGATAGTGTCACATCACATGACCTGGTCAGCTGACCTAAACACAGTAGAGATGGTTTTGGAGGAATTTGAATTAGAGAGTAAAGGAAAAGCGGCCAATGAGAACTCAGCATGAATGTGAGAGGTCCTTCAGGACAGCTGGAGAAGCATCCCAGGAGGCCACCTCATAGAACTGGTGTAGAGCGGACAGTGGGGCAACTGGGGTTAAGGGCCTTACTCAAGGGCCCAATGGTGGGATCACTCTGCCAATCCAGGGATTTAAACTGGCAATGTTCCAATCCAAAGCCACCCCCCAGGGTCAGTGCACAATTCCATATATGTAATTTTTATATCTTTTGGTGTTTTGAATTATTCAGTGCTCAAAGAAAGTCTTGGGGCACTTGCTTAAATCTGTAGAAATGTTGCATATTTATTGATTTCATATCAGAAGTCCCTTGACATGCAATGTTTAACATATCTGCGCATATCCATTTTCTTTTTAAGTATCATAATTTTTTCGACTGACTCATTCGGTTCTCTTCTTGCTATTATGCTGCTGATTATAATTGAAGTCACTTACTCGCAAAGGGATAATAACACAAATGTTTCCTTTTTTATGTCATTGCAAAAATGTTACTAATTAAAGCCTTCAATGAACTTGACTCAGAATGGCTCCTTTTAGAACAATAATTTGAGTTTCTGTTTGTTTTACTTACATTACAAACAACCAGTAATTTAAATTTTTTGTAAACGAATGAATAAACTAATTTGTTAGAAAAACCCATACATTTTTGATATTTTTGCTGAATTAAAGAAGTGTCAGACCTTTTGTGAGCTCTCTATATATAAAAATATATATTTGAAGAAGTGAAATGCCCTGCAGCTTCCTCTTTTTGTCAGTCTTTACGGCCGGGTCCTGACTGCTCTCGCTAGTTTTGGGGTTGATCTGCTATTTCATGCAGATGGCATTTCACCTGCGATCCGCTTCCTCAGATCCAGCTGTGGGACACGGCCGGCCAGGAGCGCTTCCGCAAGAGCATGGTGCCGCACTACTACCGCAACGCCCACGCCGTCTTCTTCGTCTATGACGTCACCAACGCCGCCAGCTTCCACAGCCTGCCCGTCTGGATGGAGGAGTGTCGACGGCACTCGCGGGGCCACGAGGTGCCGCGCATTCTCATCGGCAACAAGCGGGACCTCCGCGGCTCCGCCCGCGTTAGCGCCGAGCTGGCCAGGAAGTTCGCGGAGGCTCACCGCATGCCCTTCTTCGAGACGTCGGCCAAGAGCCCTCAGGGCTGTGACCGCGTGGAGACCATCCTCATCACGGTAGCACAAGGACTCAAGAACCAGAAGCCATTGTTGCTAAGCCAACCATCTACCAAACAGAGCATGCTCGCACCAAAGAGAGGCTCCTGTAGTTGTTGAAAAGCATACAGCTCTTCACCCTACATTGAGAGACCAGCTGTTGCTTGCTCTTTAACTTCTTCCTATCTGTTCTTCTTAGGAGAGCCCCAAGGTGCTTTTCCAAGTGTTTACTTGTGTAACGAGCAGATTGTGTAAACAGGCTCACCCTTGGGCTAATGGCGATTCGTTTGATGCCTCCGACGACGCTGAGATGTCAGTGTGTCCCCCGCAGGAGTCAGCTGCAGGTCACCAGCCTAGCAGGAGGCTTGTGAAACCAGGATGCACAAGTTCCAGGACTTTAGGAGGAAGTCGCATGTCTCTCGGTTCCGTCATATGTGTTCAGGTAGCGATCTGTACCAGCAGAGGTGGAGAACCCAGGTGCAGAAATACAGATCCCAACCATGACTTTGTTTCATCCAACCAGTTGAGCTGTTGAACGAGTTAGCGACAGAATACTCGACTGGTTGGTTGAAACAAAATCTTGGTCTGGATTTGTACTTACTAATACTGGACCTGAACCACCTCTCTATCTCCTCTGGGCTCTGAGAGTGATTGTTCCTTCTGCTCTAGGTCCAGTGTGAGAAGGTACCAGTCCTCAAGACAAAGGGTAAATAGGACTGCTACTCTGAGGCACAATGGCCTAGAAGTCTGTATCTTATACCAAAACTTGTGCTTGGGATGAGTGCCTTGTTCAGACAGGAGTCACTTTGTAGGTAGAGTCACACTTCTGTAACCGATTTAATTCACAGCTGGCACTGGGAATATTCCAGTAGATTGTGGCTGTGATTATGCTAATTATGCTATTTATTTTTTTTGTACATTAAAGCTGAGAATTTAATCATGAGGTAGGAGAAACAAATAATGCAGATAAAACTTAAAGACCAAAAAAAAAAAAAAAAAAAACCAGATCTCAGGATTTTGCACGTCTTCGGGGGAAAAAACTCATTTATGAAGGAGAAACTCCAGCAAAGGATTAGGGTTTTTTATACTTTGCACGAGGACCAAAACGGTCAGATGTTTACATGGTGGAATCAGAAAAGCTTTTTTGGAAATGTCTTTCTGCTGTAAAAAGTAATAAACTACCAACAATGTGACGGCTATCTGGAACTGATGCATCAAGATTACACCAATAACCATGGAGATGCAGATTTTAGGCTTTTTTTGCCAAGTACAACACTGGCCTTTGAAAGTCAGCTAGCGCTTAAAACAGCTTTTTCCACAGCCATACAGTAATAATCCATTCAGCAAATTTTGGTGCAGAAGATTCTTTGAAATAACGTCTCTAGGTGTGTGTTACAGCCCAGTGTAGGGCTGGGCTGCACCGCACCATTGTAACTGAGTACGGAGGTGGAGGAGTGTGGACCAATGAGGGACATGCACACAGAAGGCATGCTGAGGATGGAGGTTGTTATTGTCCATACACAATATCACACACTGTACAAAAGTCAACCACTCTTGGCTTCTAACATATCTGGGGGTATATTCAGTCGCCACATATGGCAAAATAATCTTGGAGTGTATAATGTGGTGAATTTTAAGCATTTGAGGGTTTAGGTAAAGATCTTCATTTGGTATTAAACCTATAACCTACCGAATGTGGTGCGTGGGGCAGGGTTCTCAAAACCAGAAGTGTGATTTGTGGTTTTCAGTGTTCCTAATATCTGTGGAAAAACGTTTCCATGAGTTCATCTCCAAAAACATGCAGGGGGAAAGTCTCCACATTTCATTCCATCGGTAGGAACCATTTCTGACAAACTGCAACCATTACAGCAGAATAATCATTGTCAAGTTTAATGAAATGTTCAACTTCTAATTCGACCACAGGACAAATACCGCAAGCCAGAGACCAGGAGCGCGTTAGACGACACCAAGCATTCAAACATTACAATATGTACATATTGCACTGCCATCAAAATGTATTTTTAAAAAAAAAAAAGTGTTTAAAACCCACATAGGAGTGACCGCCATCATTCCATACAAAAATATTTACATAACCACAAAACAAAAGGTAATTTACAAATTCAAATGAAACCAGAAATGTACGGAAGGGGAAGATGCTTAAGCGTATTATTAAAGTGTTGGATTTTAGTAAATTCAGTTCTTGTTACAGTAAACACTTAAAAGCAGCACAGGAACTCCAGTGTCTATTTAAAATGGGTATTCAAGTCTACAATTTCAACATAAAATACAGTGAAATATTGAGGCTTCTGAAGCATAAACGGTTTAAAGCTAGTGGGTGGGGCCTAAGATGAGTGCACCTATCAGGTCAATCTGATGTAGGGTGGGGCTTTGGCAGGCTCCACCTTCTCCTCTGCATCCTTATCAGAGGGCTGCACAGGGGAATTAAACAGCCTGTCGTCTCCACCTGCTGAGGTAATGCAGTGCTTCAGTCTGTTTCAGGCCATTGTGTGCTTTAGTTTTGGCATTTCAGAGGCCTCTCAAAGAGGACATAAAAACAGCGGGTTTGCCATTCATCAGAAGTACTGCACCATTATTATTGCATAAAAGGTAAGAGATCAAGATTTTACCCTAAGGAATCATTTTAATAAATCTGAGCTCTGGTAAAATGCATGATGGATCAGGATGGGTAGTAATTATACACTTATACCCACTTTTCCCTTCCCAGTTTGTATGCTGGGGAACAGAGGCATCCTTGATCTTTGAGGCACGTGTGCAGTTAATGAGCTAATAGGTCACCTGTGGCTGAGGGTCACAGTCCCCCCCTGCTCCCCCCTACCTTGCCAGGTGCAGATTAGCTCTGCCTCTGGGTTTGGGTCATCTTGGGGAACAAGTGTCTCCTGTCAATAAACAAAAGAGTAGAGCCTCACTGCAAGCTTTCAGCAGGCATTTTATATTAAAAAGCTGTCCCTCCCAAAGCAGGAGCACTGACAAGAGTCAAGGTTTAACGATTAAAGACACATCACCCTCCCCTCCCCTTAAACCTGATTTCAGAAAAATCATTAACATTAAAATCCTACAAGACTGTAGCATCTGGAGAGAGACCAAGGGGGGGGGGTTCTACAAGGCAAGATTTCTCAGCTGGGTTAAGATAGAAGTTTTGATTGTCCAATAGTAACGCTGCTTACGTAACTTTTTGGACAATCATGACTAAAAGCTTAAGTTAACCCAGCGAATTCAGAAAATCCTGCTTTGTGGAACAGCTCCCTGGTAAGCAGTACATTCAAATGGACTGACTTATCCACTACTGGCTCTTGTCAGTGATACCAGGAACTCTCTGCCTCCAGGGCAGTAACAGCAAGCACTCTTACTCAGAACATACCCATGGCTTTTGAGGTGGAGCTTGGCAACATTGTATTTATTTAGCAAGCTTTTATCCAGAGAGATACACAGTTGAGAAGGTTTTGGTCTGACAGTCCATGGAGCAATTGGGGGTGAAGGGCCTCACTGAAGGGCCCTACAATGAAGTCACTACCGAACCTGGGATTTGAACCAGCAACCTTCGAAACAAACACTGGGCCTCCTAACTCACCAAGCAACACACCACCCCCCAGATGTTTCAATGCCCTCTTGGGGGGGGGGTCTTACCAATCCTGTGCTGCTGTCATAGCAGCCACAGAAGGGGAGGCTGCGGCAGCCCACTAGGGAGATGAGCACAGACAGCAGGACGCTTCCACAGCAGGAGAGCAGCATCATGCCGTTTGCACCCTTCACCATCCGGCTCAGGATGAACTTCTGCGGAGACAGACAGCACCACGCTGAAGCTGGCCTGCCTCCTACCCTGAGGTGACATGCCCATTTCCCTGCCCTTCCCAAGCTCTGCTATGCAAATATCCCAAATGACGCTGGATTACAGGTCACGCCCACAAGCGGTGGGAGAAACACCCCGAGTCCAATTCGGCCAAGCATGTTAGTACTTACTGTATTTAGTATCTTAGCTTTGGAAAAGTTACACTTAAAAGCCGTAATATAAAAGATTTAAAAAGTTAACAGCTGTAAAGAGATGAAACTGAAGTAGAAGGCAGGTGCAAATGGAAAGGGGCCACGGTACCTTTTAAAGTCTCAAAAACCAAACGATAAGAAAACCCGCAGCCTTGCTACGCAGAGTGAGCAGCCGCATATTAACAGCTGCGGCAAACCCGAGAAATGCCGCAGTGGGACCTCACCGCTTTGGGGATGCCCACGTGGCTGGGGTGGAAGAGCTCGTCGTCGTCCTCCCCGTAGCTCAGGGTCAGCACGGCGTAGACGGCCACGATGAGGGTGGTGATGCAGGAGAAGACGGAGGCGGCGATCATGGCGTTCACCTGGACACATGGAGGCTGTTACGGCCGCAGCTCGTCAGCCGCGCGACTATGCAAATCACCAAGTGCAAGGCGCGGAAAAAAAACACCGAAAATACCCAGCGTGCTGGATGACGCCATAAATTCGTTTCTATACAAGGCAAAATCATCACAACAACGTCTGCCAACTTGTATAAGTTGCATTTCGCTTCTTACCAATATGGGGTTCTTTTTCTGGGAGGAGAATAGCGCCAAAACTCCCGGTACTGCCATTACCTGAAATGAGGAAATGAGTTTCATTGCAAGGTTGCCATTTACGGAATTTAAAGATCAGATTACCGGGGGTCTTTGGTCGAGCCAAACCCATATGGCTATTTCATCCAGGTGGTGACTGCGGTGTCTCACCATGCCTGCCCACATCGGAGCCCGGGTACTGCTCAGGGCTGTGCTTTTCCGGAAGGTGGCGTCGATGAACCCGCAGACCACGCAGAGACCCGCACAGGCCACCTGCAGGATGCCCAGCATCACCATACTGCGCTGGTTGAACATGAAGTACCTGTACCGATCCATGACTTCACGTCCCACCTTCAGACCGACACAGGATTGTAGCATCAATGTCAGAGGCGTGTAGGACAGGCCAGCAGAGACTGTACACACTTACAGTATCTCAAATTAACGCAATAGCTGGCATATCTTACCTTTTAAGGGGGGTAAACTGAACGAATACAACAAGTGGTGCGAGTTCATAGGCTATAGTGTACGTGTAACTTTTCCATTTTTTTCCTGCAATATCTCCATTGCGATCTATCAAATAAGATCTTATTAAATAGTCAACGGAGTGGCATATAACATAGCTTAATTAATAAGAATAGCAAGTCTCAACATGGAAAAGCGCTCAAACAAGGAGTCTCCTAAATCGGAAATCGGTAATGGAAGTCATTTAAACTTCGAAACAGTAACTTCAAACCTATACAAATCTAAATGAAACAAGTGGTCATTTAGATAGGCCTATATTTTTACGACTGTAAATAGGCTCAAGTCTTTGTAATATTAGTCTCAGTCATACTTGTTGTAATGCATGTACTGTATATATGAATATATCATGATAGAGAATACTCCATCGAAACATCTAAAATTAGGCACAATGAAACTAGTCATGACTTTCCTGCGATGCATCCAAACGACAAAAGTTCTCATTAAGCATTCACCAACTAGAATACTTTGTCGGAAATATTGTGCAAGACTTCGAGCAAGGCTGATTTCAAAATTCGCATCGTAATTTGGATTAAAATAGTATAGGCTGTTAATAATACACAATTAATGTGAATAATTTGTAAGGCGGGGAAAACTTGTCTAAGATGAAGAAACACTGAAACCAAACGAAAAACAGAACAAGCTACAATGGAAATGTACAGCGAGCCATTTTCATCTTTGATTTTCGAATGAATGGGTGTAATTAAATCCTCGGTTATCGGCAACTGCCAGCTAAGCTACCATAACCTATTTGAATAAAACGAAACTACCTTTTCATTAGCAAGTTAAGCTGTTCGGAGAACCAGGAAGAGGTGTAAAAACAACAAATGTCATAAATCAAAACTCATAACAAATATATCCTCCAAAAAAAAAAAAAAAACATTATACAACTAACCTCCTTTTCCCCCGCGGTAAGCTCCGTCTTAGTCAGCTTCCTGCATTTAAGCCGAACAGGTTAATATCAGCGCTCAGTAGCACATTAACTCGGCCAGGTGCTCAGTTTAACACTTTCATTACCCTGAGTTTTTCACCACGGATGTGGGAACAGACCGAACACCGGTGTGTGAACTTTACACCCCCAAAACATACCACAACTTTTACAAGTAATGCATATATATCACTTGCTTAACATCCCAAATACTCTCTGGAGTTTAAGGCAGGGGTCTCAAACTCGTCCTGGGGGACCAGATCCCTACACAGTTTTTGGTTCACCCTCATTTAACACACCTGATCTAAGTCCTTGTGCTAATTACAGCACAGCTCTTGAGCTGAATCATTTGTGATGGAGCAGGAAAGGTCTAAGCTACACAAGGCTCCGGCCCCCCAGGAGTGGAGATTGGGGCCTCTGGTCTAAGGTATTAGCAATTATTTTTTTAATGCTAATTGACACTTTTGACATTAAAGTCGTTCGACACTAATAATAACATGAAAAGACAACATGGCTTATCATTGTAATTATTACTTTATTATATGTTGAAATGTAATACAAGAGTCATCCCAAACACACCTTGTTTTAAAGGCTTGCTGATGCCATTTTGAGCACATCTCGTATTCACTAGCACCTACACATCTAAGAGTAAAAACGCACACGCATTGCACTCCCTCGCACACAGTTATCCTGGTATCAAGTCTTGTAAACAACGCCATACCGGCTCACCTGCTTGGTTTGATCAGACCTAAGGCCAGGAAATCTTTGTATGGACGATCACACATCAAAAACGTTTCGTGTGTTTAGTTAACGCAGTCATTCTCTAACCTAAATCACTGCGTAACGCCGGTTCAGGTTTGAGTTTAAAGTTCCCGATATTGAGCTGCCGACATAAATCTCTCAGAACAATTTTTCCTTCCCATCAGTAGCTCGCACCTATTAGTAGTAAGTCAACGGTATATTACTTCTTAACAGCCGAATTTAACTGGATAAATGAAGATTTTAAGTGAAACGAGAACCGGCTTGCACAGCTGGCTCTCGGAACTACGTTTGAGAATCACAGGTGTTGGACTTGATCAAAGCCCACCTGCTTCACCGTAGCACCTCCAGGTTTTGTGTCTATATGTATATATAAGATTTTAAAAAATTTTTTTTTAGACTTTCTCATTATATCTCTGAGGTGTTGCTACCTGATTGTTAAAATGTAATCATCATACTAACAAACACACCATCTTTCAATAAATACAGTATAAACCCTTTAAATGGACCCGTCTGAGCTAGTCAGCCGTGACAGTCAGTACACAGATTCCCTCGAGATACTTAAAGTCTCTGTGTGCTTTTCAATAAGTTTCACAATCCAATAAGGTCACACACACACACACATACTGGTTGTTGCAAATTTCACGCCGCAAGCTCCTCCTATTTTCATGTACAGTATAACCATTTCACCTCTACACAGTATTTTTGAGGGGGGGGGGGTTGTTGTATCCACTGCCCCGTGTCACATGCCATTGCTGACAAGTTTAGTGAAACAAACATTTTTCATTTTGCACAATCTGGACAATTTGAAATGCACAATTTAAAACACAACTTATGACCAACACAGCATGATCAATGATGGCTTCATTTACTTTGCCTTCAAATACTGCTGTAAATAAAATCTTTACTAGTTAATGCATTTAATAATCACAAAAAGAAATTGTGTGTGCAATTGCCTAATTTGTTTATCAAAGAACATAATTATAAATAATTTACCAGTTGCAGAAATACTGTAATATCCATGTCATTGTTATCCTGAGTAATCCCAAATACTAAACACTTATCATTTGTGACTGTTAGTGGGGGGAAAAAAAAAAGTGACAGCATTTTGTTACATCAAATACTCTGAATCCTCGATGTTATTGCTACACGTGGATAACTACCTAAGAGTGACAGAGCATTTCAAAACATTGATAACATACTGGATATTACATCAATACCTAGAGACTAGTAATTTTTTTATTTGTAAATAACCCCATGGGCAATGAATATAAATGAGTATATATCCAAGCTCTGATTTTTCAAAATGCAAAACCAGCAGGGGACAGATAAATATATAGACATGAAAGTGCTCTCTCAGTACTACGACATATTCCACTAAAAATGGGACCTATTTAGACATTAATCTCATCTTTCTATGCGTCTTCCTCTCAAGTGTGTGTGTGTATATATAATTTTTAAAATAAGCCTACTCTTTCCTACAGGAGAAAATCTGACATGCATCATACGTCGAAAAAGTACTCCTTTTGGTCGGTGCCCTGATACACATTTGACTTAGGCTACCTAGAATGCCGGTGCAAATTTTTGATTGCATACAGATCATCAGTTACACTGGGCTCAGAACCCAGTCCGGCACACACGTCAGAACCCATTTGTTTAGTGAGGAGTTTAAAGATCCGTCTAAAAACATACAGGTTAACTGTCATCAGCGCTGTGTAATGAGATGTTGTGTAGCACACACACACACATATTTGGACTTCTAAAAATGCACTTCGTAGGTGTGTGTGTATATGTATATATATATCTAATTTATTTTAAAGTGTTTCTGGGGAAAGAGCTTTGATACGTATAGCATGTAACATGTATAATCCTGCTGTAATACACACAACAATTCACGTTTTTGTTGTTGGGGATAAAAAAAAAAAAAGTTACCGCCCTGAATATTTTCAAGTTGGGGCAAGCAAAATGTTTTTTTTCCCCCCTTCTTTTTTGTTTTTCTTTTTTTTTTTTTAGAGCTAAATTGTTAAGATTTCATTAAAGTTCTACAAATAATACTTCTATTAGGATTTCAGCAAGTCTAATGCTGCAGGTTAAGTCCCATTTTTATTGTATATATAATGATGGTATTTGTGGCGTGTAACATGATTCAAGGCAGCAGATGACAAACAGTTAAATTAACACATCATACTTCAGTCAAAATGAGACCACAGGCACAGAGAGGTACAAAACCCCCTCGTTAGAACTGCTTTTTAACGGCGGCTTAAAAATTGTTCTGATACCAACATTTAGATGCTAGAATTATGGAAAATTTTCAGCAGATTCATTCTTTCATTCATCCATCCACTTTCAGCACTCTTCTCAAAAAAAGAAACCTTTGTGGACTGCCTGCTTAGAAGCTGTATAAACATTTAGATAAACAGGCAGCCGACTCCTGATCCTTGAATCCTTGATCCTTGAATCCCTGATCCTTGAATTGCCAGTTAAGCAATCGGTTGAAAGAGGGTGCAAACTTTTTTTTTTCTTTTTTCCATGGAGAGGGGTTTGATGTCAAACTCCCTAGAAACTTAAAGAGCAAAAACCATACAACACTGCACCAGAGTAGAGGATGTAGACACATTTATAGGCTAAACGCTTACTGGTTAGAAGGCCAGAGGGAGACCCAGGTGACTGGACCAGCCGAGTTATGCAGTTGCTGACGAGTCGGGAATCTTCAGGAGCTTCAGTGTAAAGCATTTACCGTACGATACTATTATGGATGTAATATTCATGCATACAGAGAGAACGAGTGAAAGACCAAAGGGGAGAGAGAGATTTAAGGAGCGAGGGAGGGATGACGGAATAGGCATACAGCAAGACAGTTCCACGTGTTTATGAAGGAATAAAACCTTTTCGCTTCTACACTGACATGTTGGCTTGAAGACTGGCATCAGCAGTAGGCAGTTTGAATCCCTGGTTGGTCTGTAGTGCATAGTTCCTGCGCTGTGTGTCGGAGGTGGTGTGGTCTGTGGTGGTAGCCCCTGGTGCAGTTATCGGGGGGTGGGGTGGAGCCGTGGGGGTCGGGTAGGGGTCGTCTCACTGTCTCACTGCAACCGGGATGCCTGGCCAGCCTGGTGGACCTGCAGCTCCCTCTTATACCAGTCGGGGGCCTCGGGCCCACTTTTCCCTGAGGCCGCGTGGTCGTAGCCGTATGCCACCGTCAGCTCCTCATCCCGGCACACGGGGCGCACCGTGCGCACACACTTGATGGGCCCAAAGCGAGGGTGGACAAATCTGCAGAGAGGAGGGGCGGACATGAGCGATGGCCCCTGACATCACAGCTGTAACCCTTAATACGCGTGGCGAGAACCAGCCACCTTTGAACACTCCTAACTAACAGAGTCAATTTGTTCATGCAGAACTTTCAATTAAGAGGCACTGAACACATGTGAACAAAAAACGCACAATTAAGAAAATATGACCAAATGTAAACAAAACACTCACTTAAGAAGCACTACAATGTGAACAAAACGTTCAATCAAGAAGATACAAACAAATGTAAACAATTAAGCACTCAACGCTCAATTAAGTACAGTGATAACTCGGTTCTTGAACTCACTAGAACTCAAATTTCTTGAAAGTCGAACAAACCAGTTTGACCTAGAACTCGATCTGAATATCAGAAGTTGAACCGTGAATGCTTACCTAATATAAATTGTATGCGCCAGGAAATGAGTCATACTGCAATGCAATTCTTACTTGAATGCCACCTTCACAGACTGGACGATTAACCAAATAAAACAGCGCAAAATTAAAGTAACTAACAATAAATAAATCACTAACTTTCGTGTACTATTAGAGCATTTATGTCATTTATTTAAACTTCATTTTACCAGGTAAATTAACTGAAAACCATTTCTCACTGCTTTACATGATATTCATGAGAAATAGCAGATTACGCATCGGAACTGCCTGGGATACAAACGTCATGCGTGTAACTAAACTCTTCAGCCAAAAAGGGCAAAGGTGTGTCGTCACGGAGGCGGTTCCAGTTTGTGCAGCCAGGTGAGAGGTCGCAATGCATCTAACCATAATGTGTTGCATTAGGATCATAATGCGTTGCTTCAAGCCAGCACTGTAAGCAAGTGGAACGCAAACAATGACCGGACTGGGGAAACCAACTGAAACACAAACTTAATACAGAAGACTAATGACAACAACCAGAAACAGCTGATCACATGGGAATCCCACACAAAGTTAACGAGCGGGCGTGGCACACGGAAGGAGCTGATCTTTATCGTTTTGGAAGCCATTAAGAAAAAAAATGCTCTTCTTGTTTTATCTTGTTCATTTTGTGTTTGAATGCTAAAAAACAAAAAAAAAAAAAACATTTAGTTGTAATTTTGGGGAGCCAGGAACCAATTAATTGGTTTTCCATTATTTCTTATGGGAAAAATTCGATCATAACTCAAACTTTTTAGGATTCGATCCGGAGTCCGGAACAGTTTATGTTCGAGAACCAAGGTACCACTATACTGAAAAAAATCAAGACATTATTAAAATTTTACGCAACTTACGCCTTACTTGGATGGATGAGAAAAATCAACAGTTTATCAAATACTCTGAAAAGTATTAGGCAGCTGTACCCCCATAAACTTACGGGTCATAGATGCAGTTGGGGTTGAAGGAGTGGTTCGCTTTGTGGCCCAATGAGGCGCAGTACTTCTTGATGTTGTTGAATGGTTCTGGGACGTCAATCACTGTGTCCTCATCGAGAGAAATTGTGTTGCCATTCAAAGACCAATCCCTGCTGTCCACCTACAAGATTGAGCACATCCCATTACTACATTTGTGCTTCGGGGCATGTTGCACATTCTATCCCACGAAATGTCTATTTACCTTATTCAAGATATAATGATCTGAATAGAATTGCCAGTACCATGTCCTGTGCCTTACTCGCCCTCACCTCTGTGTGCGTGATGCGAACTCCGTTGTAGAAAGCCATCACCGTGTTGGGCTCCGCGTCCGTCTTTGCAAACAGCCCCTCTCCGGCTCCTGAGATTAACGATTCGGCCACGTAAACCCTGGGAGGCAGAGGAGAACTCCTGTTTCATGTGCTGCTTATGGGTGTTCTGGAGCAAAGAAAACTACCATGTATGTAAAATCTTTGAAAGATTAGACTTTGTGAGAGAACGATTTCCGTGACGACCTACAAAAGCGAAACATGGCAACTACACCGACACTGAAACTGGGAACGACGGCCTTCGAACAGCCACCTGTGTGCGTAGCAGGTAGGAACATTATAGTGTTTTCTTTATAACCGAATATAATTGAACTAAGATTTTTATCATGAGATAAAACAAAGCCGAAAAGACTCAATTTGTCATTTTTTATTTTTTGATAAAAAAAAAAAAGCAGCAGCTTTGCTTTACCTTTATACGACAAGATGGACACTAGTATTTTCTCTCTCTCTTGACAAGTAGCAGTACAAGTAATAATAATAATAAAAACAACACAGGACTAGTGTCAAACAGCCACTTAATAGATAAGGAGACTTTCCCAGAGTCTGCAGCAGAATCACATAACCATCCTACAGAAGACAGGATAAAAATGTCAGACAACGACTTTTTTATGCAACTATATGAAACATAATGCAAAGAGAGGTTCAGTACACATCCTTCTGGATACAGTTCCTGTGGCATCTGTGAGAGATTTGCTTGGCAAAAGCTCTTTATCGGGATGGTCCATATGCGGGGGGGGAATCTGTGGTGAAACTGTGGCCAGAGCTGGAGGAAGGAAGAGGAGACCTGCGGCTCGCCGGGTGCCAATAATTCACGGAAGGACCGGTGACCTTTAAGCGAATGGCAGCAGAGGGTCTCGTCTTTTAATCAGTCGGCAGCAGAGATCACCGTCAACACGCCTGGGACAGGAAGGACAGCATGGGGTCGAGGCGCGTTGAGTCTCATCAGTCGGCATGAATCAGAGGTGATGACAAGGAGCATGACGGCATCAACAGACGCCTGGTCTGAGACATGAAGACCCAGTGGGCGAGACCCAATTTTAAAGCAACGAGATCCGAAAAAGGGTTGCAAATGCTGTGCCTTACTCATCCATCCATCCATCCCCCACTCCTTATATAGGACTAGAACACAGAACACAAGGCAGGGGAGATCTTGGACAAGAACATACATGCCCATACACATGCACTACAAGACATACCAAGATAGCGATTTGCCCAACTTCTACCATATACCAACACACTGAAGCTACGTCTAAGAAACACCTTATGCATGAATGACTGTCGGCATCAGCCTGGGTTCTGGCTGGAGATGCAGCAGCTTCCAGTTCATTCTCATTACCGCCATGTAGAATCTGAATCTGTCCAGAATGTCCAATTCTTTGCAATTTTACAGGGAGATGTATTTCAAAATGGCCAGTGGATCTAAACCATCTGTGATCTGATGCTGGGCAGACCGCACACCCAGCTCATGGGATGTTCTGAGGGCAGAACAAAAAATGACTGGTTGAGAGAGAAGACCAATCAGATTGTAGAGTAGGTGGATCCAAGCAACTAGAGGAGTCGGGACCAACAATCTGATGTGTTGGTCCTGCCTCCCCTAGTTGCTTGGACCCAGCTCCTCTACAATCTGATTGGTCTTCTCTCTGAACCAATCATTTTTTGTTCTGCCCTCAGAACATTTTTGTACAAGTAAAACTCCCATGAGTGCACACCCAGTGAAAAGGCAGAAGTGTGGAGTGTGAAGGACAACCGAGAAGATTAAGTATTACCTTGCAGGCTCACAGTGATTATACACTCCCTGCGTTATTAAATTAAAGAAATGCCAAAATCGCAGTACCAAGTAACTGCCATGCTGGTGCCAAGGGCACCTTCTTATGTTGACATTGTGTCAGTTCATTTATCACATTTCATTCTGATAAAAATTTCAGCTACAAAGTAGTTGACGGGGCGGCACGGTGGTGCTGTGGTTAGCACTGTTGCATTCACACCTCTGGGACCCGGGTTCGAGTCTCCGCCTGGGCTTCATGTGTGTGGAGTTTGCATGTTCTCCCCGTGTCGT
>JABFEA020000017.1:2346367-2365987 GCA_019775915.2 Cyphomyrus plagiostoma | reverse complement strand
CTGCTCAGGGCTGGCCTCACTAAAGGCAGAAGAGGCAGCTGCTCAGGGCTGGCCTCATTAAAGGCAGAAGAAGCAGCTGCTCAGGGCCAGCCTCACTAAAGACAGAAGAAACAGCTGCTCAGGGCTGGCCTCATTAAAGGCAGAAGAAGCAGCTGCTCAGGGCTGGCCTCACTAAAGGCAGAAGAGGCAGCTGCTCAGGGCTGGCCTCATTAAAGGCAGAAGAAGCAGCCGCTCAGGGCTGGCCTCGCTAAAGGCAGAAGAGGCAGCCGCTCAGGGCCTGCAAATTGCTTGGATTGTGGGTGCCCAAGGCTCACTGATGCAGCATGGAGCTGAGGATAGCCTGTCTGGTCCAATCCCACAGGCTGTGACAGAAAGGTATCAGAACACACTGTGCATCACAGCTTGTGTATCGGGCTCCAGTCAGAGTGCCCATTGACCCCTGACCACCAACCAAAGCACCTACAATGGGCATGTGAGTGTCAGGACTAGGCCATGAAGCAATGGAAGAAGGTGGCCTGGTCTGATGAGTCACTTTTTACGTAACATCATATGGACGACCGGGTGTGTGTGTGTGTGTTATTTACCTGGGGAAGAGGTGGCACCAGGATGCTCTATGGGAGAAGGCAAGCTGGCAGAGGCAACGTGATGCTCTGGGCAATGATCTGCTGGGAAACCTTGGGTCCTGTCATTCATGTGGATGTTACTCTGACACAGACCACCTACCTAAACACTGTTGCAGACCGAGTAAAAACTGCAGACAGTCGTGCGCTTGGAAGGCTGTGTTCATACTACATTTGGCCACGGACACAGATGGTCTTGGTTGGTGCTGCATACAGCAGTGATACTCCACCAGACCAGCAGAGGGCAGATGTATTACAACAAACACAAATACAAGCATAGCAGTGAAATGGGTAAACTTTTTATGAACAGTTTTAAAATTGTTTGTACAGAATTGGGAGGTATTAAAGTAATACGGCATACCGTGGTATTTTGAAATTCTTATGACTAAATTAGCTGGGACCCTCCACCACTCTTCAGTGAATTTTATCACAAAAAAATTAAAATGCCTGAATCCCTTTTGAAAATATTGTGTACTTCAGTATAATGTCTGGACAGGATGAAAAATCAGATATGCGGGTCCCTCTGCACCACCTCATACTGCTGCTCACTGTAACTACTATTACAAAATCTATTCTTTCTCTACTCTTTCTTGGTTGGCCTCTGCTCTGTGAAAGTCAGTGCTGCCACCTACTGGAAATACCTAGTTAATTATCATGCACATGCGCAGTCAATGTGTACAGAGGTACGTAATCTCTGCCGGACAAAATCCGGGCTACACGGGTACTGTCTGCAGTCGTCTGGCACAATCCCCAGGTGAGGAAGTGCACATCACCCTGTGCACGAATAAAACCATGCGTGGGAAAATGAAATAAGAAATAGCCTTAATGTACCTTTCCACACTGCAGAAGTTGTTCCGCGATGATTTGAGTAACGGAGAAAGGTCTTGGCCTCCTGTTTCCTCAGATCTCAATCCCATCCAGCATCTGTGGGATGTGCTGGACAAACAAGTTCAATCCATGGAGGCCCTGCCTTGCAACTTATATAA
This sequence comes from Cyphomyrus plagiostoma, assembly GCA_019775915.2. NCBI lineage: Eukaryota > Metazoa > Chordata > Actinopteri > Osteoglossiformes > Mormyridae > Cyphomyrus > Cyphomyrus plagiostoma. The sequence continues at coordinate 2,364,381 of JABFEA020000017.1, read as the reverse complement.
TTAAAGGATCTGCTGTTAACGTCTTGGTGCCAGATACCACAGGAGACCTTCACAGCTCTTGTGGAGTCCATGCCTTAATGTGTCAGAGCTGTTTGGTGGCTTGAGGGGGACCTACACAATATTAGGCAGGTGGTGTTAATGTTGTGGCTGATCAGTATAAACAGGAAGTGGGACTTTGTCTCAGTTTACTGTGGATGACAAAAGGGTGTTTTTTTTTGGTCCGATTTCAATTATATATTAGGGTTATCTAGTTATTGTTTTTGCTTGGTGTAATACAGAGCTTGTTGAAAACAATCCATTTGGTTTTAATAATCTCTGCAGTAACCCTGAGCCCATTGTGGGGGCTTAAGATACGAAGTAGTTTGTACCCTAGACAGGGAACAGTCTGTCACAGAACAGACATACATTTATAGCTAAGCTAGCACAAAGGATCATTTAGAGACATCAGGCCCTGAGGTTTTGGGCTGCACGAGGACACCGAAAATGTCCAATCAGCTCGAGCAGGTAAGTAACATGGAACTCGCCCCAAAATTCGAACCAGCAACCGTGGGGATGCAAGGCTACAGCGGGTCCTTTTACACCCAAGACAGAGACTTGATGGCCAAATGTATGCTACACCAGTAGAACATAATGAGAGGAGAGGAGAGCAGTCTGTACTCAGCGAAGCTGATGTTACTCCAGTGCATAGTGAATAATTTCCAGTTTGATATCCTTGCACCATTTCCAGCTCCATCTGCAGAGGCCCATGTCAGCGAAAGGCATGGCGGGGGGGGGGGGAAGCTGGTGACTGGAGTTTGTCGCTTGTTTATATTGGCTGCTTTTGCCAAGTGCTGAGGGCTTTTGTGCATGTAACCTATTCCAGGAGAACTTAAGGTTCAAGTGTTTCGCGGTCTTGGGCACGGACCTGCTTTATCTCCAGTTGCTAAGCAACGACGGCACCCTTTCATCCTTCAGGGAATAATGATGGTGTTGGGAAACATTACTCATTATTGTAAATCGCTTATTTATCCGTTGAAAATGTGGTATTTACTCGCTGAATGTGAGAACCATGAACAGTGAGTAGATGCCAGTAATGCACAGCCCATTCTTTCGTAAACTGAGAAAATTACAGCGAGCAAATCAACTGAAAAGGGGCAAACATTAGGAGAGATCATTTCAGTGAAAAATGACTGAGTAAAACAGTGCCACCATGCAACGGAGTATGAAAATACGACGGTTTTGCGTTTTATTTAAAACTGTTGAAAATGTGCATTAAGGAAAATGGGTTTTGCTTTGGCACCATAACAAAGACGCGCTCTGGGGACTGGAGAAGGAGCCGAGCGCTGCCGGTAGAAACCGAGGGCGGGAACTGCGGGATAGGATCTCGGTACTGGACATATTGAAAATGCAAAGGCAAAACCGGGCCGGTGGGGCCGGTTCAGTGTGTGTGTGGAGGAGACAGCTCATTTATTACCTTGATTAAAATGAGGGAGCTGAGCTCTGCGCAGACAGTCCGAGTGCATTAACATCGAGCGCGTCCGATCACGCAGGCATGTATTAAAGGTTATTTAAGTTAGGGCGATCTGTAGCGGATAAACCCCCTTATTCACCCGCATCCCCAGGGATAAAGCAAATGCAAGCCCAGCTCCTGTCTAAAGAAAATGAGAAAAGCATCCTCCACCGGCGCCCCAATAACTAAGGCATGTCACAGACGACTGAATAATTACGTCGTCACTAATGCCTCTTGGTTCATCACAGTCAGGGCCGGCATCATGCAAAATAGAGGAGAGCGCATGATTCATTAGGGCGATGAATTAAACGCTTCTCTTTTTACATACGTGCTCTTAATTATTGAAATAGGCTGTTGTCTCCCAGACGCAGCGGTGCGCTTTGCTGTTAATCACTGATGAGACCCAAACATAAGCTGTACTGGTGATTACCAGCTTTCCTCTCATTTCCTGGAAAATGAATATGATTATTGGATTCTTTACTCAGCAAAATAAAACATTACAGGCATAACGGGGGCGCTTAATTAAGAAATGAATTCGAATGCTACAGACAGGGAAAGCGGGTCCCGCTCCAAACATCATCAGTTCTCGATGTTTGTCTGAAAATGAGTCATTTTAACAACCTCCTCTTTATGCCAAAGGTACACTCGATTTATAAATTTAAAAAAAAACTTTTTTTGTTATAAAACAAATCCTGTGCACCTGCCATCAGGCCTATTTGTGCTGAATATTTCACTGAAAATGTTTTTGATTTTTCTTTAAATATGTTGTGTTTTGCTGATATATTTTATCGAATGTTTTCTTTTGCTTGATTTAACACATGAGTCCTGGCACTGCATGTCATAAATGCCAATCCCTCTACCATGTGTCTGATAAACGTTAACTACCCATAAAGCGGTTAGTTTAATTTGTCTCTGACTGGTCGTACATGTTCCCCCAGACAGGACTGCGTGGAGATCTACCCCCTCTTCCTGGTTGTGTTGTGGATCTCTGGAAGCTTCTTCCATGAAGGTAACTACCTGATATAGTTGAGGGCAAGAGGAGCCTCAAACATATAAAGGACATGGATGCAAATAGCGATTCATTGTACCACAGACCAAAAAATTCTCTCTCCCCTGTAAGGACCCTCTCCTCATTAACAAGTCATGGTGTTCCGTATTAATTATTTTTGAGCATACATTCTATATTTCCAATGCACTGCGCAGCATGGAGCAAGCAGTGAAGTACTGATACCGCTATCTAATACTGCATCAAAATTAACCCGAATCTAACATCCTTTTTATACCATTGTTTCCCAAACCTAACAGTCCCATTCCTGTTGTACTGAAATTCATGACTCAGTTGCCTAGGTGACACTTGTATTAGTATGATCACATATGGTCACCACACGTCCGCATTTCCCTGGACACTTTTTGGGCCCCCGTCTGGGCGGCTTTTCCAAAATCGGAGGTTTGTCCGGGTTTAGTGCTACAACCTGTATGATCCAGCGTTGCAAGTTACACTGAAGTACCAAGTGAAGGACCAAGGCACCAACTTTCAATATACAGCAGCCACTCAGTAACACCACATGGCGTTTGCTTAAAAATTAAATGTTATTCGTATCCCTACGTGTCGCGCTGCTTACGAGTGGCATCTGCTCCTGGGAAGTTTCCTGGAGTGAAATCGCTTAAACATTTTATATTTGAGACATTTTGCGAGCGACAGTGTCCGCCCCCTTTTTCATCTTACCAAATATGGTGACCCTACAGTGACAGATTATCATTTAAATACTGCACATTCAGCTTTAAAATGAATGACTAAAACCTGCAGCACAGAGAAAATATAGGCCTACTAACTGAAATTACAAGAGACAAAGTATACTGTCAAGCAGCCCTAAGATGGCAAACCACTGCAACGCTTAAAGCATAGGCAGGGTGTGTATGTTTTAAGCATGTAGTTTTGAAATGAAATGATAATGAGAGACAAAGGTGAAAAGATATAACACAATGACAAGCCAGAATACGGCAAGAGCCTTTTTTAAAGCATTATGTCATCTGGCACAGACTATTTCAATGCTGTGCGGCTTACAGAATGACCAGGTACCATCATCAACCGAGTCCTTAAAACACTCAACTACATAATCTTATTGCAAAGGCCTGAGCAAACTGGACCATCGAATACTGCATAGGTCACACTGTATATCAACCCACGTGGAACATTCAGGAAACGTTCTTACATAACTCTGGTATTTATATACAGCTGTGGAAAAAATTAAGAGACCGCGGCAAGATTTTCAGGTTCTCTCATTTCTCAAGTCATGGCTGTGCACCTGTGTAAAATATAAATTTTTTGCAAACTCCAGCCTGGCTCTTCCCTGCTTCTCATAAATGAAGAGCTTCTTCCATGTTTTATGGGTCTTCGGTCCTGCTTCCAGGAGCCTGTGATGAACTATCCTTGCAGTGCACTTCACACCACTTAATGTCTCCCATTCTTTTTGAAGGTCACTTGAGGTCATCCTCCAATTTACGAGGCACTGACGGATACATTGATGGTCTTCTCTGGCATTAGAAAGTTGCTTCTGCCCTCTAACTGGCTGCCTTTTGGCCGTTCCCAGTTTTTCCTGCTTTACCTTATCATTGTGTACTGCTGTCTTAGAAATTTTGAGCCTGGAAGTAGCCTTCTGCTGGCAGAACCACGATTAAACCAAGATTTAACAATGCTGATTCTTAAAAAATAATACATTATTTTTATTATTGGAATAGATATGGAATAGAAGCCACCAAGAAAAGTAACCGTGTATACCTGTAACACATATAACAAACGGAGATGCTTTACCCATTTAGCACGTTTGGGTTGATAACGACCCAATACTTTTCTGGCAAATAAATGACCATGAAACAATGATGAGGATATCTACTGACAACATTGAAGGACCCCACCCCACACACACACCTTGCACAGCCTAATGCTAACCTTCACACTGGAAAACATTAAAACCAGTTAAATGATAAGCAGGTGTGAAAGACATATATGTAACAAAAAAAAAGGAAAAACTGTCCGACAAAACATCTATTTGTAAGTTTTAATCTACAAAGCCGTTTGCAGAGCAGCAAAGAAGATAAAATATTTACATACAAAAAAACGACCAAGCCCGTCTAAATCCCAGGTACACAAAGGTTACATACTGCTAACTCTTCTGAGGACATTCTGGTCAATGAAGACCTCGGAAAGAGTACCCAAAGTCTCACACCAAAGCTCGTTTTTGGTCTTCAGTAAAAATGCTCCTCACCTTCACCAAATGCTTTGTCATCTGCTTTTCTCCAGCACTGGCAGCTGTTGGTGGTCTGCTGTTCATTTTTTCCCGCCAAATGTATTTTAACGGTTACGTCAACTCTACGAAGAGCAGGTAAAAACCATGACGCACTGCACTGCAGAACAGCAATGGACAGTGCTACAGTGCTGGAACTGCAGCGTCTGCCTCTGCCTGCAGGTTACCGGGGTTTTACCTGTGCCTGGGGGCTCTCGCCCTGCTGACAGCTACCGGGGCCGCTGGCCTTCTGCGTCAGTTTCTTGACGACTACCTTGACGTCGACATGCACAAGGTTTTCAAGAGTTAGCGAGTTTGCCTGAACACACATTGTCCCTTCGTCCAGGTAACAGAGTTGCGGCTTTCGGCCAAAAACAAATAACACTTGTTTGAAATGTTAAAACTGTATTAGGTATCGCTTTAAATGTACTGCGCCTTCATAATACATTCATAGAACATTCATAAGCAGCATACAAGTACACCTTAACATCCTAACGTCCCTTAACAGCTTTAATATACATTAATAACAAACATTACATGATTATACAATTATAATGTTTGTTGTTAATGTATATTAAAGCTGTTAAGGGACATTAGGATGCTAAGGTGTACTTGTATGCTGCTTATGAATGTTCTATGAATGCATTATGTAACTACAGCTGAAGTGTTACGCCATACCATAAGGCCAATACATCCATACCTTGCACTTTGACAATGGCATATTTGCAATGTCTGCACAAAAGATTAGGAGTGCTACGGTTCCTGACTGGTTTTACATCAAACCTGTTGCAGTCAGTGTAGGTGAAGGAGAGGTGATGAGGTAAACAAAGATTTTCCGGGCTTGAGACATGGACTGTTTATCTGATAGAAGATGGGAATTTAATGACCTTTGAATGGGGTATGATAGTATATTCCAGGCAACACAGGCGTGTTTTTCAAACTGAAAAGTCTTCAGTCTACATCTGTGATGATCTGGAATCGGCATGGGCGAGGGTCAATGTGGGAGACCTTCTGAACCTCGTTCAGCCCATGACCTGAGGGAGGCATGATGGCAAATGGAGATCTGACGGAATATTAGGGCGCCCTCCCTGATGCTCCATACGCTCAGTCTACGCAACATCTAAATAGAAATCAAATATCAAAATCAAAATGCTCAGTACTTTGTCAGTTCTCTGGCTGCAGATGGGACAAACAATGACAAAAAAAGTTTAAAAAAAATCACGGCTACAGATGCATGCATCCTGCTTGATGGCCCTTTCATATGCTGAGCGGATACTCTGATTCAATTTCCTGTGCGGTCGGACGAAACGTGAATTTGCCGTGATTCGACAGCTTCTTTTAAAGCATGTCACACACTGAGAGTTTGGTGTGTGCACTCTGGTGAGAAAGTTGCCTGGTGATGTCTGGCACTTCTTGATTGATTCCTTTTGTCTGATTATTTGTGACTTGTTTATATTTTTATTACTCCCCCCCAAAGACAAAAAGTATAAATAGCAAATTTCTTCGGTGTAATTGGCAGCATTCTTTTTTAGTTGAAAAAAATTTGTGTAGGATTATAGACAGACAACCTTATCCTACAGTCTCATGCAATCTCACAATCCCCTAAGCAAAGAACCAGAAAACTGTCTGCGTATAAGAGTTCATTTAATACAATAAGAGAACATTCTCCTTTATTTTTACTTTTTCTGCAAAAAAAGTTATAATTCTCTTGAATTAACATTTCATAATTCTATACAAGATAAAGAAATAAGCACTGCTTAAAGTACAGAGTGAAATCATACAACTAGAAAAAAATTAGAGTAGGTTTACAGTACAAATTAGTAGTAAGACATTGTATGAAGTGCAATGGTGTAGCTCAGATGAGTTTAAACGTGAGGATAAAAGAAAGAAAAAAAATAGTAAAATTTTAAAGAAATTGCAATTTCTTTAAATTTTGTTGCCAGTTATCTGATGTTTTAGCCTGTAAAAACATATTTACAAATAACTTTAATATTTTATATATAATTTCTTTAACATCACATGTACTTCAGCACCAGTACAAAAAGACTGAGGGAGAGAAAAATGGAAAAAATAACAGTGTCTCTTTTTCTTGGTCCCAGATCCATAACTTTTGGGGGAAGCTTAACGCGATCTTTTCTTCAAGTACTGAGCTGCGAGTCGGTTGCCTGCAACGCTACCAGATGCTGAAGTGTTTTTTTTTTCTCCTTTTTTTTCATTTTTTTCTTTTTTTTTATTATTTCAACTGTAGCTCTCCCACACATGAAACAGTGATGGAAATATTTCCAGAACAAGAGATGTCCAGCCCAGGAGAGAATGGAGCATATACTTGGGTACGCAGAGGCACAAACGGGTTAAAATTAAAAAAACAAATATCAGACTTCTGCTCTTTGGGAGGGGAGGGGAAAAAAATCACTGCTCCAACAAATAAAATATTTTAAATGGAAAAGAATCTGTCTTGTGACAACAAAATAAATATAAAAGTTTGTCTTGACACTGATTTTCAGGTACAATGAACTAAGACTGCTCACAATGATGTACTCTATAAACAGACATTAAATCCTCCATAATGTAATAATAAAATTTTATATATGAAGGCCCATAGGGTCAGCAAAGGCTTTGTTCTATATGAGTTGAGCTTCTAAACTTCATTTTACATTTGATTTTTTTTTTCCAGAAAGCTATACCATTTTGACTCGTTCATACGGCTGCATTTTTTCTTTTTTAATCTGAGGGGTGATTCTAATCGGGATCCTGGCTTGAGGTTCCTGCAGCAGGTTGTGAGTCTATGTCCTTAAACCTTACACACACACACACATAAAATCTCACACACAGAGATGCATGATGGGAAATTTAGAGATGCCAACTACCCAAACCTACATGATAAGGTGTGAGGCTATCCATTGAGCCACTGTGCCACCCAGGTACATAGATGTAATCTATGGCGTTTTACGGTGTACAGAATTGACCTATTTATGTACACTTTTTTTGGAGAGGGGGAAGGACAAAGGATAAACGCTGAAGAATGAGCACAGCTGTAGCAGCCTGAGTGGCCATCCCTGGGGCGATGTAGCCAGCATCCCTGTGGCTTAACGGAGCGCCAGGCGGGAAGACAACAAGGTGACTGTTAGTCAGAACAACGTCGCGACAGTGTACGCTATAATGTGTGCCATTGTGGTGGTGGGGGCTTAAAAATTGGGGCGTCGGCGCTCCGGTCCGCCTTTTCACGGCAGGAGGACAAGGACAGCATTCACGCACTGGGAGGACTCAAAATTCCAGCCAGAGCAGTCTGGAGTTCTTAAAGAAAACGGACAGACAGGACGCGAAACGTCGCTAATGTTTATATGGCTGCCGTTACACACCAGCATAGTCATTGTCGTGGTCATCGTGCGGCTCACAATAAGCAAGCGGGCAGAGTTTTATGAATTGTGTGATTCTGTGTGGAGAAATGGTGGTGGAGGCTTTTATGAGGGATTTATCAAGAATGCGGTGAGGAGGTGCCAGTTCACGCCTTCTCATGAAGTGAAACGAAAGCCATTCCTGCAAACAAACGCGAACACGGAAATTGCAAATGTGAGGGGTTATCTGAAGACTCACGTTTCAAGGACTATTTAGGCTTTTAAGGATAATGCAAAATCTTTAATTTTATAATAAAAAAAAGACAAAGTCACTTGTGGTGGCTTATACATTCATCACCTACCATTTAAAACGTTACACTTTAAATATAAAGCTCTGTGATCACCCTCCCATAGCTGCCACTTAACCTTTGTTTATTCCACTCCAGCCCCGGTGCATTATGGGTAGCCGCCAGGTCCCTCACAGTAGGATGTACATGGAAACTCAGCCGAAGGCAATGCCTCATGCTGGTTACCTAGCAACAGCCCACACTGACAGGGGCTTGCTCCAGTTCCTCACAAAGAGACGAGATCGCTCCGTGGCCGTTTTCACAGTATAAACTTAACACAAGCCACTTACAAAACGACTGAATTAAAAAAAATGAATGAATGACAACAGTATTTTCTATCGCTCCCTCAGAGAGACCATTAAATCCATCTGTGATAATTCAAATTTGTTTACAGACATGTTATTTTGATGGCACAAAGACTTTTAGGTGTCATACCAAAAAAAATAAAATAAAAATATAAAACAATCATAAAAGCTGAATGAATATACTCCCCCAGTGTTCTTTAAAATCTCCACTCTCACCTTTTCTAGGTCCTGGAAGTAATATAAGCAGTGTCTCTTAAAATATATAATTTTTCTTTAAATCCATTTAAGGAAGATACAGAGCTAAGAATTTTGAGGGATCGATTCAACTTTTTATGAAAAGGAAACGATTTGCCATTCTAAAAAATGGAAATAAAATCTCTTGCTCTCTTCAGACTATTCAGCTCCAGAACAATGACAAAAATGACCCGGTTCGCCTAGGAAAAAGGTCCTTTCCCCAATGCCTGCACTGCATACACAAGAGACCTGTTTCCTCCCCCAAAACCATAACATTTTTCAAAAACAAAACATATTGCCTTGTCTTTTTCTTTTTAAATCCCCTTTACGTTCAACTGCTACCATTGCCGTGAAAGGTGTCCCTTCATTATGGGCTAGGAGAAAAATTCATCCATCCAGCCGTCCGTAGAATCCAAGTCTGCGCTGTCCGTCAGGTTGAAGGGGCCGGCGCCGGAAGGCTGACCCCCATACGTGCCGTACGATAAGTCCTGACCGGGCGGCCGCTGGTAGCTCTGCTGCTGGCTGCCTGGCACGTAGGAGCCAGCAGAGGACGCCATAGGCTGCCCGCCGCCCTGGCTGAAAGTAGTCATGTTGGGGATGGCCTGAGCCACGCCGGGCATTACCATGGGCCGCGGCTGATTGGTCCTCACCTGGCCCGCCATCTGGGACATCATCTGCCCGCCCATGGCAGGGTTCATGGCCCGAGGGTCTACCACAGGCTGCGGAAAGTGCTGCTTGGGCATGCGCGGCTGCCCCGGCTGCATGCCGTATGGCGTGCCGCTGTTGAAGGCCACCATCTCCCCACTAGTCCGGCTGCCCATAGCTTGCAGCTTCTGCTGCTGTTGTTGCTGCTGCCAGTTCTGGGCGCCCTGATTTCCCGCTCCCATCATGCTTTGCAGTCTCTGCGCCTGGGCCTTGGCGACGGGCGGGGTCACCGAGGACCCCTTCAAGGGCTGCTGGGACATGGCGGGGTTCATCAGTATGCCCTGTCCATAGCCGCCCCCCAGGGCCGCCCCCGGGGCCCCGCCTCCTGCCTGTCTCTGCGCGGGGGCCGGATTGTGGGCTACGCCCATTGCGCTTTGGTTTGGATGCTGCAACATTTGGTTCATGCCAGGGTTTAGGCCGTACATGCCCTGCTGGCCGCCAGGCTGGGTGTTGTAGGCCATGTTGAGGTCGGAGGAGGGGGCGCCCCCTGCTGGTGGAACGGGCATGGAGCCGGACATCTGCACCGGGGGCATCTGGAGCATGCCCTGACCCTGCTGCTGCTGCTGCTGTTGTTGCTGCATCAGCTGGGCGTTCCGCATGGACGCCAGTGCCTGGTTCCTCGCCGCCATTTCCTGCGGTGTGCCTGCGAACGCATGCGGGAAGCAGGAAGTGAGACGCAGGTGGTCACGTGACACCTCTCAGGGTATAAACTCCCCCTCCCCCCCCTGTTTTTCTCTGCTCATTTGCAACTCATTACATGCGAGATCTTGGCAGGCTGACTTGCATGGCAGCCAAATCAGAAAAACACGCTGGCCGGCTGGATCCAGCCACCTCACTGTTTCTGCAGTTTGTTCAGACTTAAAGCTTCCTGGCGCACTGGCTCCGCACAGGGAGAGCTCCTTTAAATGGCTACTACACCCGGCTGGCCGGTAAACATTATTTGAGAATGAGGCCAGGCTGCCAGACACGCAGCTGGGGGAGTTCAATGCCATCGTTGCCACGAAGTCCCGGTCCCAGATTCGGAAGAATCACGTACGTAACCTTTGCCTATTCCCTGACGCTTTCTATAAAGACACAGATGAGGCCCAGCTTGACCGAATCTGATCTGGGGACGGATTTCCTTACTTATGAAAAGAGGTTCACGAGTTGAGAGAAAAAAAGGCAATGAACATGCAGCAAAGGCGACCACCCCTTACTTCAGAGGGCCGACATCCAAGCTTATTAGTCTCTTCTGGGGAACAAATCGATGACCCCGGTTAAAAAAAAAAAAAGGGGGGAAAAAAAAACATGAGGAGGTCCTCCCCTCCATTAGCCGAGTAAAGCTCAATTTCTCAGCGATTGGTGTCGACTCGACGGAACGCTCCAGAGGCCGGGGGCAGGTTGTCATGGCAACAGGCGCCGACCAAAAGTGATGAATTTCAGGCGGCCACATCAGCTCCTGGTAACGGTGCAGAAATGCTATCGATAGGCTCCAAAACAATCTTGTGCCATCCGCCAGGGCGCCATCAGTATGATTTAATTGCGGCTGGCTGCCGATGGCCTGAACAAAAGCGGGACCCCCCCCGCCGTCCCCCACAGATTGGATCTAAATATGGTTTCCATGGAAACGTGACAAGATAATCAATAGAGAGAGGCATATTTCGCCCTCCAGAGGGGCGGAGCAAGAGATGAAAGGTGTCCCAGATGGGCCAGTGATAATTATCAGTGTCATGGACTCTCTTGATTTGCTGTGAAGCAAACAGGCATGTGCTTGGGGAGGAGGGGGGGGGGCGGCTAAATCCCCAGGAAAAAAAACACACACAGGCCGCTCAGAGATGTAATAAACTGTAGCTGCCCCCCAGCCTGGACCAGCACTCCCGAAACATTTCACACTTGCTGAGTTGCTCCACTAAAGAAGCAGCGACTTTCCCAACCTCTTCACTTCGTCTTAAAATCAGGCAGAGAGAAGAGCTCCAGATAACACGAGTCGCTAATTACGTTAATTTACGGCTAAGGTAATTACAGCGATTACGATGCCTTCTCACAGAGCCCATCACGGAAATTTAAGGAGGCTTAAGGAGGCTTGGTTCTTTGAGGAATAAGAGGAGGGTTTTGGACCTGTGCTCCATCTGCCCCGGTGCCGACAGCTGGGCCAGCCTCGTGACAAAGTGGGCGACATGGATCCAAATGCAGAGGTGGATAGTTTAGGTCCACAAAGTAAAAAATCACGACCGACATTTTGTTTCCACCAACCAGTCGAGTATGAGGAGTCACAGTCACGGAGGACTCGGAGAACTTAATCGGTTGGTTGAAACGAAATCATGAGTTAATGAAATGGGGGGGTGTGTGTGCCTGAGCCACGGATCTTACCCTGGAACTGCTGCACGGGGTACGGATGTCTCTGTGGCTGGGACATCGGTCTGGGGAGGTGCTGCTGCTGGATCTGAGTGGAGGAAGCCTTGCATGAGAGGCAGGAGGGGCAGCACACGCTAGGCTAATGCAGGAAAGGCGGCTGCAGACAGGAAGGAGGCTCAGGGGCAGCCAGAGCTGCAAAGGCCGGCATCTGACAGTGTATGTAATGAGTAGGAAACAACATCCATAAAACATCTTTGGAGATTCAGCACACCAGCAACCATGCTACCATCCGGGGCCTCCTCCCTGAGACGCAGAGGATGTGGGAGGGATGTCACCAAGCTGAAATTTCACGTCGGTGCCGTAGAGTAACATGAAGGGATCATTTATGAGGAGTAACACACTCGGAATCCATTAACTCGGCGCTTAAAGCCTACACAGCCTGATTAAACTCACGAGACATTAGACTTAAAAGGTGACGTCTGCCTGAAGCAGACGGATTGCTCAGATTCCCGTGTGGTGAAATGAAAAGGCGTTGTTATTGTGTAAGATCGAGCTCCCAGGTGGAGAAGGACCGCAAGCTTGCTGCAGAGATCAGATACATCTGCTGACATATGTGTGGACACCGGCACGCGGGTCATCTGTGGCCTGCAGTGCCGCGTGAAAGTCTCAGGCAGTCACAGAAAACATTAAATGATCTTCATGTCGGTACAAAACTCATATCTGAAGAAGTGCATCAGCTTAGCCATTTCAAAATGTCTACTAAAGTCAGCCCAGCATTTGCAGCAGCCGTCCAACACACCAACGATGTTCTCGACTCGAACAGGGGCACACCTTGTTTGGCTAATCAATATCTCATCGAGTTATTTAAACAATTAAGTTAATTAATTAAATGAGCTGGTGGTGAAATATAATAAATCCATGGAACGTCTGGGGTGGCCCTGAGGAGAGCTTTGGGAACCACAGCGACGTTCATCTGGCCCATCCAACAAGGTATCAGTAAGTTTTTGGGGGAAGGAAGAAATTCTTGCTATTTATTATTTTGTTACTGTTTACATGCATATATTCTAATGATAATTATGTTTTTTTCTGAGCAACTACAAATTTACTACTCAGATAAATATCTTTGAGCTGGTCAATCTTATCCAGAAAGGGCAATTGTGTATGCAGGTTTTCCTGCATCTTTCTAATTAAATTATTAATTAGAGGACTGATTGGCTGAAGAGTCCTCACACCTGGGTTTTAATAGCTGACCTAAAGGTTATCCCAAAGACCTGCACACACACTGGCCCTTTACGGAGAGGACTAGCCACCCCTGCCTTAAATATTTCCTTTTTACCACTTAACACTTATGCACAGCACTATAGGTATATATATGAGGAGCGAGCAGGCATCTCCCCAGACGCCTCATCCAGGACCCCAAGTGTCACCTGCTCCACCAGCAGCTGCTGCTGCTGCCTCTGCTCCCGCAGGATCTGCCGCTTTTGCTGCTCCAACAGGTGCAGCTGGGTGCGTTTCTCCTGCTCCATCTGCATCTGCTTCATCATGGCCGCCTGTTGCACACTCCCCAGGTAGCTGGGAGCCCCGGGGTTGGCGCCGGGGCCCGGGGCCACGCCTCCGGTACCCGGCATGGACTGCTGAGTGCCGCCGGGCTGCCGGGGAATGCCCACACCCAGGGTCTGCTCCTGCGAGAGAGGGAGAATATTTAGGAGGTGGCGGCTCTTCTCAGTTTAGCAAGCCTGGGTATGAAGCCCACGGCGTACTGGTAAAAGTCTAAGTATTCAGAGGGGCTGCCAGCCAGGGCGAATTCTCTTAGAAATATAATGACAGACATAAAATTGCATAAAATTTACATTATTTATTTAGAAGATGCTTTAATCCAAAGCGGCATACATTTTTCTGAGAGAAAGATGAGTTAGACAGATCCTAAAGCAATTAGGAGATAACGCACTTGGTCAGGGGCCCTGATGGCGAAATCACTCTGCCGACCCTAGGATTCGAACTGAAGACCTTCCGATCACAGACACAGTGCCCTAACCCACTGATAACATGCCACGGGAGTCAAGCGGACACAGAGCACAGCTGTCTTCCCGTCATTGTTACATCTTGTAAACGTTTGCTGCTGAGAGCCGTGTCCCAATACAGATAAACAGAGAAGGACTCTTTGAAGTCCACTTAACACACGCTGCGTGGTGTAGGACTCAAACCCCTGCTGGTTCAGCTGTTGTAGTACCTGGCCACACCCTCTGGCAGATCAAGGCTCAAGCGAGTTTTACAGCTTCTAAAGAGGAAGCTCGCCAAATCACCAAAGGCCTCTTAAAGGGATGTGAGACCAAGAGGCTCTTAAAGGGAGGTGTACCTGGAACTTATTCTCAGATCTCCTAAAGAACATGCTTCTGCTGCTTTCATTACCATTGTCTTTGTTGTTCACCTTGAGCTATTTGATCAGTGACATAACATAAGTTATAAGTGTTTCAGAGTTATTGCAAGAATCACGACAGAACACTACTAAACACGATTATCACAATGATAGAACAAACCAGTATGAGTCTATCACACAAAGCTTGCATGTGCAGAGGTGCTACAATACAACAACAAAAACAGACTGATGTGAAGCAAAGGAAATTCAGCCGGATGTCATATCTCAGCACTGTTTGTATATCTCACTCCTGCCGGTATGCCTCACTCTCGCCTGTGCGCCTCACTCCTGCCAATATGCCTCACTCCCGGCTGTGCGCCTCACTCCTGCCGGTATGCCTCACTCCCGGCTGTGCGCCTCACTCCTGCCGGTATGCCTCACTCCCGACTGTGCGCCTCACTCCCTCCGGTATGCCTCACTCCCGGCTGTGTGCCTCACTCCTGCCGGTATGCCTCACTCCCGACTGTGCGCCTCACTCCCGCCGGTATGCCTCACTCCAGCCTGTATTCCTTACTTCGTTGTAAATTATTTGACCCAGGAGATCACTTCTTAGTAACTAAAGCTTGAATTAAAAACTTAATTGATCTGTTCCAACCAGCTAGCTTGGTAACTTGGTACCAAGCATAGCTGATGAGGAAGAACTGGTTCCACATCTCAAAATATGACATTTACTATTTAATTTCTTTATGCATCTATTGTTTATATTTCTTGCAGATTGAATTCAGAAGTGCAGTTATTTGCTAAAGTAATGAACATTCATTTGTTTTCAACTTTAGTATTAAAATAAATTAAAAAGCATATTTGTTATAAAGAGTCTCTTTTTATTATATAATATCCTACATACCATTAAAATTAACTTAATCCGTTCCGGACTCCGGATCCAATCCTAAAAAGTTCGAGTTCTGATCGAATTTTTCCCATAAGAAATAATGGAAGACCAAGGTACCACTGTACTTTCCAGTTTTGTTGGTTTGGAAACAAACAAAAAATCATTATCTATATCTTGGTTTGTAATTCTAACTATAAAAAAAAATCACATGAACATGATATAATAGATTATTATACTGTACATGTAGTAATCCAACTTGACCTGACCAGATGCGTGACTGTTAATAATCCCGACTACGTACGAATCTGCGCTGGATATCACCGGCACGCCACACGCCTTGTAGACAGAACTGCATGTCCGTTACAGCCGAACAGAACTACAGCTAAAAGTAGCCCTGGGGACCAAAATGTTTGTCCATTATAAGCAAAATTCCGTTATATGCGAGTCCGCTATATCTGATGCATTTCTGCAGGTTCTTAAATGCGCACGGGCAGGACCAGCGTACCCTGTCTGTCATAGGTGATATTCCATGATAAGTGAGTCCACTACAGTTCAAGATCTGTCCAGCAGAGGCCACTCTTTGAATACCCCACCCCACGTATCCTGAAAATGAGGAACTTTTGAAAAACAAGACTGACTATCAGGTAAAGCTAGGCGAGCGATGTGGCAGCGAAATGAAGGCCCACACACACAAAACCATCAGATGCTTCGGTAAAAGCAAGTCTAATGCCCGGAGGGGCAGGCCGTCCTGCGTTCGAGCTTTCGGGGCCCCTCAGGTCAGCACAGTGTGCACAGGGTTATCTCCACAGCGCTGTCGACATGGTGCTTTCACAGTAGAGGGGCAAAGGCGAGGGGGGTAGGGACTGGGCAATAAAAACATCCTGACAGTGTCAGCGACCCTGCAGCCCACAGCCCTGCACTGCCCTGCAGGATCCAACACGCGGATAATCTTGGAGCGATCAGCACCCGTCTGCTCTCTCCTTAAGCGTGTGCCATAAAGACCGACCGCCGCTATTCCGTTATTTTTCCCCGATGTGACACTAATACAAAATCAATGAAGCAAGAAGGGAGGTCATCATTCTTTCAGCTGCATTTCTAAAATGCAGATTTCACACAACACAGCACAAGAAAAATGCTATTTACAGCAAGATGAACAGCCTAGACGAGACATTCCTTAGCCCGGCGAGCGATTGGAGCCCAGCCTGCACTAGCGGCCATCTCCCAAGGGGTGGCGGTGTTGTTCCGCTCGGCCAGAAGTGGGAAGACTGCTTCATCACCAGCGCTGTGAGGCACTTCTCCCAGATAATGGGTCTGAGCCTCGGAGGTGGAGGATGGCGGTGAGGAGCAGGTAGTCTGGAAGCTGGCAAGCGGAGCCCAGAGCAGATGGCCCCCATGCTGCATGACGGACACCCAGGAAGCCTGGGGGGGGAGGGAAGGCATTCCCGCTCCAGACGGAATGAGCTCTTCTCCGTTCATCACTCCCTGGATCATGGCGTGTGTGAGTACACACACACACACACACACACACACACGCACACACGCACGCACACTACTACCCAGTTACACAAATCATCATCACCCCCTCCTTGAAAATGTGCTAACCAGAGTGCTGCAGAAAATAACCAGGTGGCTCCGTATTTAGCGCCCCCTATTGACCCACTATGCCTAAAACAACCCGCTCCAGTATGGACTGCGGAAGGGACCCAAAGCTGACTAGGCTACCAGCCGATGGCACAGCAGGATCTATGCAGAGGGAGCTGCACAAAGACGATTCCTCTGGGTTGCATGTCAGTCATGTGCCGAGCCGACATGGGACATATGTGGCTCGATGTGCTGAATGACATGGGCTTTGCTCGCACTTCATCTACACTGCATGTCTAATGCAGAGGCTGCCGTGAGCTGGAGCATGGAGTCGCAGGAAACACGGGTACAAGGCAGGGGACAGCTGGACGGGCTGCTGGTGCACTGCGAGGCGCGCGATCACGCAGAGGCACCGCGAGGCATGCAGAGGGACTGCGAGGCGCGTGATCATGCAGAGGCACCGCGAGGCGCGCGATCACGCAGAGGCACCGCGAGGCATGCAGAGGCACTGCGAGGCGCGCGATCACGCAGAGGCACCGCGAGGCGCGCGATCACGCAGAGGCACCTCGAGGCACGCGATCATGCAGAGGCACCGCGAGGCATGCAGAGGCACTGCGAGCTGCACAATCACGCAGAGGCACGCAGAGGCACTGCAAGGTGCGCACGCGCGATCATGCAGACGCACCTGGAGGTGCGCAATCACGCAGAGGCACCGCGAGGCGCGCGATCACGCAGAGGCACCTGGAGGTGCGCAATCACGCAGAGGCACTGCGAGGCATACAGAGGCACTGTGAGGCGCGTGATCATGCAGAGGCACCGCGAGGCGCGCGATCACGCAGAGGCACCGCGAGGCATACAGAGGCACTGCGAGGCGCGCGATCACGCAGAGGCACCGCGAGGCGCACGATCACGCAGAGGCACCTCGAGGCACGCGATCACGCAGAGGCACCGCGAGGCATACAGAGGCACCGTGAGGCTCGCGATCACGCAGAGGCACCTCGAGGCGCGCGATCACACAGAGGCACCGCGAGGCGCGCGATCACACAGAGGCACCGCGAGGCGCGCGATCACACAGAGACACCGCGAGGCGCGCGATCACGCAGAGGCACCGCGAGGCGCGCGATCACGCAGAGGCACCGCGAGGCATGCAGAGGC
>JABFEA020000017.1:2319376-2332084 GCA_019775915.2 Cyphomyrus plagiostoma | reverse complement strand
AGCTAACGACTGCTGTCCTTCCTGTTGGTTTATCAGAGCCCAACGTGGCATTATCGCCCCCGGATGATAGACGAGATGCCTAACAAGCGGGAAGACAAAGAGTGAGGGGGCCTTTAACGGGCAGGGAGAAAGGGAAGCAGGAAGGAGGACAACAAAAGGTGGGAGAGATCGGAGGGGGGGGGGAATGAGCAGAGGAGAGAGACACAAAAGGGAAGCAAGAAGAGAGAATCGGCGTGTGATGGGGGGAAGGGGAGCGGATCGCGATGGCGGCGAGTCGCCTGAAGGAGGCGTCAGGTCACACGTAGAGCACGCGGCAGCGGCGGGCGGGGGCTACAAAGAGACATCTGTGCCATTACTCCGCCGCGTTGTGGCTAATTACATCCTGGCCCGTCTGTAAAAACGACAAGCGCTTATTCTCCAGCGAGCCGCGCTACCCCAGCGCGCTTGGCGGAGGGACCCGCCGCCTGTGTGTTAACCAGCGGCCGCCGGCTTCCCCATCCCACTTACAATTCCCATTAAGCAGAGATGAGGGCCGCTGGATGCTGGGAGCTAAATCGATGCGCTGGTGGCAGGCGGGGTGATGGCCGAGCTGCCCCCGCCCCCCCACCCCCCGTTAGTGGGACGAGGCCACTTAACCCCTCATCTCGGCAAACATTACGCCGCATTTACCATTAATTTCATTGACCGACCCAAAAAGTACCACAGAGGATGAAGAAAACGTGCAGGGAATCGGTTTGGCCAGAAAGCCATTGGGGGGGGGTCTGAAAGATTACAAAGGGAACAGCGTCAGCGAACGCCGGGGTAGAGCCGCTAGGCTCGGGTTAGCGTCCGTCAACAAAAGATGCTGTTGCTGTCTTCTAAGACCACCTTCCCGGGAATCCATCGGGAACCAGGAAATGAAACAGAAACACAAGATTAATGTGACAAAACAACTGTCTGTCATTGATTGCTCTTGCATAAAATCAATGGCATACTCAAAGCGGTGGAATGGAGGACCCGAGTGCAGGAACCTCTCCGCCCGGCGCCTCTGCTCATTCCGGCAAGACTGCTGGAGGAGGGGGGGGGGAGCAGAGGGTAACCGCATTAGAGAGCTCTGCGAGGGAGATTAACCGCCGTTTTGTTAAACAGCCAATGACCCTGCCGCTGGGCCGGGGGCTGGCAGAGCCTCTCTCGCCCCAGACATGTCACCGCACAGCAGCCATGTCAAGTGACCTACTGGTAATCCCCGCTCTGCCACGCTGCCGGTTTACTGGCTTCCGCCAGCCTGCTGCCTTTGTGTTGCCAGGCAGCCGGGCTCGGATGGGGCCCCGGCAAGCAAACGCCAAGGGCCAAGAAGCCAGAGCCGAACCCGCCGTTAGCCAGAATAATTCCTGGGCTATTCCTGAGCTATGTGCACTGCTCCTACAACAAAAGAACTATTATTCACTAGTAATTAGACTAACGGCTTCCCATGTGATTAACAAGATGCAACCCCACACCATTCTCCAAGCTGTATCCACGCTGCTTGATGCTGAAGGTCATTAAGGCAGCTTGGAAGGGCCCACCATTACCTTAACTACTTTCATGAAGTCCCATTTTACCCTCCATTTGTGATGAAAAGCTTCACCCTGGACCTCACCTAGATAAAGACATTTTGAGCGTGGAAACGAGGAAAAAAAAAAAAAACACCATTACAGCATAAAAGTAATGGAGCAGAGGAAACTACAAACCTTCAGTAAAGTTCCAGGAAGACACGGCAGACGTCACTGTGCTGGGATGTTATTGAGCAGTAAAATGACCACCATCTTCTGCAGTTTAATCCAAGCTATCGTGCATAATCGTCTGACAGTTCATTCCTCAAGCCCGCTCTCTCAGTCCCTTGCCGCCTAAGGCCTTGGCCCAATCTGTCAAGGTGGGCAAGACAAATGAAGGACCGGGTCGCTCTACACATCCACTCACTGCAGAAGACAACCCGGCTTCTCCAAGGCTGGGGATGGATGAAAGTAGGCAGCCAGTCAAAGTTTCCCGGGGAAGGAGACTGAAAACTCGGAGTGATTCTCAAAACAGCAGAATCGTGGGGGGCAGATATGCAAACAAGCCAGATGGGTGTGAAACTGGACTCAGACCAGTGGTGTGATTAATGATCGCTTTGGTTTGCTTTTTTCAATCTGCCAGCCAGTTCCTGTGGGTCTCACACCAGATATCTAATGTGAACTAATTCACATTCTGACAGCAGAATATATCCAAATGGCCAATTCAAATGGACACACTCTTCCACCTTCCACCTTCCTGGCCCAGATAGGGAAAACTGAACCATGTTCCATCAGGTGGATTAATGGCGGTTTTCTCTCCCTCGTCACAGGATGGCAACGTCTGCTGCTTGCTAGTGTGTACAAGGACAAGACTGGGGAACGCTCACCCTGAAGCATCCCAAGGAAGGACCAAGCACCCCCTTCTGAATTGGCATGGAGGTCAAGGGGACGTACAGTTGGTCATTCCAGACTGGATGATAATTATCATTTTATTTATATTATTAATATTGCAACCGGATATTTTTATCTGCTGTCATTTATCTGCTGTTAAGTCATTTTATAGCATTCCCAAACAATACTTTTTAATACCCAAATCCGATTTTTTTTCCCTTGACTAGCTAAAGGAAAAGAAAAAAAATCAGAAATGGGCGGAGCCAGACAGGGACAGAGAGAAGGAACGTAAGAGGTAGACTATGTAATAGGGCAACTTGGAGAGAACGTCTGTGATCCGAGGCTGCGACCGAGCTTCCTGAATGAGGAGACGAAATGACTTCTTTATCCAGATAAGGAGCCAGCGCAGACAGGTTCACTGGCCGCGGGAAAGTGGAGCAGCCCTGACAGCAAACTCAAACAGCAGGTGAGTTAAAGTGCTCCTTGCCTCACCGCTTCAGCTCACGGTTTGGGCTTGTCAGAACCCCACGGTTCCCGCAGTTCCGGCTTACGGCCTGTCGGGGCGCCAGTGCGTCCCCGGCCTCACACACACAGGCATGGCTTAGTCCCATTTAAGACCACCATGCTTGATATAAGACACTAAGGGTTTCTAGTTATTTCATTATTATATACATATTACAAATATCCAACACACATAATAGGGCAGGTGTTACTCTGTCATAGCTGATACTCAATACTACAGCCTAAGAGCATGACCCCCCCCAATCAGGGCTATATGCTTAGCCATTATATATTGTGCATCTCTACATATTGTTTGTTTCATCTTCATAAAGACAATATGTAATGCAAAATAACAAACAAACACATTGCTCAAGAAATGCAAGAGAAAATCACAATCTCAATTTCAAATGAAAATAATCAGGATTTATGGTTTACCAATCGGACAGCCCTACTCAAGTGCCCTGAATGCATGAATGTTTATTTTTGATTGGGAGAGTGACAATTGTTGTGTAGAATATATCTGGATGGAGGAACGGACAGTAGCACACACATACCGACTCCTTCTCAGCTTACAAATTGCTATGTGGTGCTAATGATGCTAGCAGAGTAATAATTACCGTGTTCTGAGACAATGTCCTGTTCCTCCATAAAAATAACAATATAATACGAAATAATGAGTAATCTTTTTTTTTGTTAGTCACTACCATTAGGTGATTACTGATAGTTTTTTCGTCATTCAGTCATTTATTTGTTCAGGAAAACACTGTGCACTGCGTCAATCACTGCGATAGTTATTTTGCTGAGCATGAGTGCTAGTTACTGACTTTAGCTTTGTCCCATTTTGCTCCACCAAGTACACACTACCACACGTGGCATACCTGTTTATGCACTTAGCCGTATTCAAGTGTATCCCGTTCCTCAAATAAGCTAAGTGCAGAGAGCCTGATGTGCACTTTATCCACACTTTGACAAATAAGCAGTCTTTAGCTAAGTCTATAGACCACAACACACCACATCAGTGATGACTAACGCTTACATCGAACACTAGGATGTCAGAGTAGCATACACTTGCACACTTTATGGCTAACATCAACATACATCACCACACATCACTGCAGTGTGTAGTCCCTCAGCATTCCTTGCCTTAAGTGTGCTGAATGGGACAAAGCGTTTCTTTCAAATGCTCAGTACTGGGTCCTTTAGCAGTGTGATACATGCTAGGAATGCTAGTTTTAACCTACCTAACAGTTACTAGTCAATTCAAGTAGGGGCGTAATGTCATTGCTCAGTGAAATTCGCATAGGTGCAAGGGAATATTTTTGGTGATTCGCACATACAAAGATGAAACACTGACCAGGCCTGATCCCCGTACCCCCGTAGGTGGTCCCAGCACTACACGCCACAAGATTTGGCATGTGACACTTATTGAATGAAGATGGACACAATGATCTGCGAGAGATAAACCTTGGAAATAAACTATGAGGAGAGTCTGGACGGACTGACCTTGATAACATGGAGGGTTTCGCCAAAGCATGAGGCCTGCTTCTCTTCAAAACCAGGCTGAAGTCAGTTTTGTGGATGTGAAACCAGTTTCAACAAGTCTCAGCCATGGTACCGGGGGTTACACAGAGGTGGGGCCAGAGAGGCACTGGGCTCAACTGAAAGCTGATTGACCCTGTCACTCACCAATTCAAAACATGTCATTGGCTAACGATAAGGTTGCCCACTCTGTATAAATTATAGCCTCTTATGCCCCCCCCCCTTCAAAAAATACAAGTCCTATAATTTCCCCTGTCTGGAACAGCATTTGCTGCAAAACCGTCAACGACCTGCCAGAACAATTTAAATGACTGTACTTTAAAATACATCTTTATGAATGCGGAATCGAATAATGTTTATTAGACAGAGAAAACAGAAGTTTATCGCATTACTTAATTCAGTCATGAGACGTTTCTATCCGAAACAACCGGGAAAACTGCAGCTACACATTTTCAATATCTGAAGTTATTTTTTGTGGCTTAGGGACATAAAGGCAAGTCTGAATCAGGAGAAGGGACTGACAGGAAATCTCAGAAGGCTGCCTATTTTCATTTTTAATTTTTGTTGGAGTGTGACGCTGCGTGACGGGAAAAGATTCCAGCTTAACAGCATTTGCTGCACCAGTGGGTGGGGGTCACATGATCAGTTTACTACTCCCTGCTTATAGGCCAATCAGACCAATTACAGATGAATGCAGAGAGCACTTGTTTTCTTGACTAATGTCATCTTCGGTGCAGGGAGTTAGTCTTCATTAAGGCCTATCTTCTGCCGCTAAGATGCCTTGCCAGCCTCAGACGTTAATTAGCTCTTAGGTATGGTATCTGCTGGGGTCAGCCGTTTACTGCAAGGCTTTTAACACACATTTTTGGGAAATGCCACTGCCGTTTCATTTAAAAGGAACCCCGCCAGATCTCACAGGCATCCAGGGATGACGTCCTGAAAGGCAAAACCCCAAACAGTAGCCCCCATGAAGAAACAGGGCGCTGAACTTGCCTGTTCACGGTCAGGAGATTTGGGATGCAGCATGTCAGTGACACACAGCCGACTGCAGGACTTGAGTATACGTGATGACAAAGCATTGTGGTTCCGGATGCCCAAAACAGCGGTAGTTGTTGCTTCACAGAGTGAGCTTGTTGACATTCTACAAAAGGGGCAAGTTGCATGTATGTCCGTACACCAGTGTTTCACAACCCAGTCCTCAGGGAACCTCGGACAGTGCATGTTTTTGCTTCCTCTCATCTACCAGCACATCTGTACCAGGTATCAAGTGTTCCTGATTGGCCGGGAGCAAAAAAGGGAGTGTCCGGGTTTCCCCAAGGACTGGGTTCAGAAACACAGCCCTATACAACTGACTGGACTAGACTGGACTGGATTGAACGAGACTGACTGACTGACTGACAGACAAACAGACAGAGACATTCTCCATAGATCCTGGGCTGTTCCATATTTTTCGTAATATGGGACAAAAACAAACCAAAAAACACCATTAAAAGCTTCCCAGGTCTTTCTCTAAGCCCCCACACACCACCAACGCCATAATCTGTTACTGCTGCCCTTCGCCGAACTTTCTTGGCGGGGGGGGGGGGGGGCATGTTTCATATTGGCTTTATCAAGTTCACATCGGCCCTCGGAGTACCAAAATACTCAGCGAGATTATTGCATGTCAAGCTGCGGGAGGACAGCGCCAGGGTTCACCGGGAGGTTACCATGGCATGTGAGTTTGGAGGTGCTGGCGGAGGGGGCAGGTCCCTTTCAGCCCATTCAGGGGGAGGGGTGGCGCCGCACTACCATCGCGAAGCAGAAATCTGACACCATCGCAGCAAAATTCTGCAAACGCGGCATAGATCACGCCGGCTCCGGGCACCCCCCCTTTCCTGCTGACTACACCCCCAGAGCATCTCGGAAAGAAAACACTGCGGGGGGTTTTTGAACAAGGATGAATGGAGCATACCTGGATTTGTAGCTCCCTGTTGGGAGGGAAGCCTTCTCGGTTGATTAAACAGTTTTAGATCGTCCCGAAAACTGAGAAGAACTTCATTACCTACGGAGAACATTACAATCTCACCCCTATTCTCCATTAAACAAACATAATAAATAAATAAAAAATACAAGCATATAACGTTAGTTTGTGGTATTAGCCTGTGGACGACTGGATGATTTATGAGCTCTGAAATATCAGCCACGGGGGCAGACGACTTATTCTGAGACCCTCGAATGGAGGAACAATGAAAGGGGTGGAGGCTGGATTCTCGCCATGGAAAACAACGAAAAACAAAAAAAATGCAGACTTTGCAAAACACAGACGTGGTGTAGGCTGGGCCCGCGGCAGCTGCGTGACTCATGTTGCTCAAGCCAAAAGGGCAAAACAGCGGCACCCACCATGCCCCAGATCCCCTTCCCGGCCCCCAAGCAGACCCCACAGAGAGACGCACTTCAGGGGTATCTCACTGGCCCAGCCCATTGTCCACCACCATCCAGTATCCAGCTGGCGAGGTATTTACCTCCCTGGAAAGTCTTCTGTTGGTTAGAAAAGGTTAAAGTTACAGCTGTTGAACAAATATTCTGATTTGTTTTAACTGCATAGATGTAACAGGGATGAGGTAATTGACAAGAGAAGAGAAGAGAAGAGAAGAGAAGAGAAGAGAAGAGAAACTGAAATGCCTTAGACAACGATGCCATTTCTGCTCTGTATGCGCTCCAGGACCGCAGCCAAGCCATCAGAATGAGTGATATCATTTCACAGTGGACTCCAGCAATTGTGCACAAGGAAGCACACGTTTGCACACAAGCGTTCGCATTCTTACACACACCTGCACGTAAACATACTCCACCTACTATAAAAAAGAGGGGCATCACAAAGCATTGGCACGTACCCGGTCAAGCAGCCAGATTCGCAAAATGCAAATTAACTCTGGGTCTCACTTGAGTTGTTTGGGGGTGGGGGGGCATAGCAGAAGCACGAAGCAGAGGATGTCGTGACAGAAAGCTAAACCACAGCAGAGGCAGAAATGTCAAGCCGGGAGTAAAAGACAAAACCAGCAGAACGAGTCAGCTCCACATCCCTACCAGAGCTTATCAATCATTAACCCAACAGCACAGTACCGCTCACCTGTAAAGCTTCCACATTTCAAGCTCTAATGCTCTGTCAGAGGAGAAGGGTGATAGGGACTAGTCATTAGAGGGAGCTAAAACCCTAAACCTAAACTAGCAATGGGACATTCACACCAATCCTGAGCATAACTAGCCAATCCAAGGCTGGAACTCTGACCAAGTTCCGTGCTGGAACCTGTGCCTCCCCTGAGCAGCATGGGAGGTGGCGGGGAAACAGGCATGACCCTCGGGACGCAATGAAAGGGTAGGGCGCTAACTATCAGAACAATGACGCGACACCAGAACAAAGGGGTAGGCTGGCAGGCACCCGGCCGAAAGGCAGCTAGATGCAATAATGGTCCGTTTGTGGCACTACCGGGAAAACAGGAGGCGACGACCTCATTGCAGGAAATGCAGGAAGGGGGAGAGCTTGGGAAATCAGGATCACCTACCACACCCCGTTTACCCTAAAGGACAGGCTTTGGGATGTTTGCCCGTGATGACATTCATTTTAGACAACAATGTATTATTAAATTCCGATTCATTATCCGGTATAGGGTCGCAGTGAGCCTGGAGCCTGCCCCAGGATGCAGACAAGGCAGAGGACACTGTGTACAGGATGCCCGTCCATTGCAGGACGAAAATAAAATATATTACTTATTACTGAAAGAATCTCAGGTCAATAAAACCTACAAAAATGTAAAACCGAAAGCCATCGCACCCTGTTTGAAATATGAAATTGAGGTTAAAATGATTGTTGGTTATGTTATCACATTTATATATTTATATATATATATATATATATTTATTTTTTTATTTTTTTTTGGGGACGGGGGGGGGGGTTGTAATTAGACATCCATGTGAATCCTTTACAGTAGTGGATGCTTCCAAAATAGTGATGTTTAGGCCCGAAAATGAGCAGCCACGTAGCCCTTAAAGCCGAGGCGCCAACGCCAACATCCTGAAATTAGCTCGATGTCGGTGCCGCTCCCTTCCCATCTTCCGCGGACATCAAGGGGATGGGCGCCTGGCTGCCCATACTCGGGGGGGGGGGGGCGTAATGAGTCGAGGCCTCACCGGATCCGCCGGGCGGGGCACCGGTGAAAGTGCCAATTGAGGGGAGAAGGGGGGCTCGCCATCGGAGCCATCAATCGGCTCTCTGACTTCAGCTCACTCGGCTGCTTATCCCTTTAATGTCTACAGAAGCAGCCTGAGGGGGCGGCTGGGTGCCTTGAAGAGTGAGGCCGGCTCGTGTGCAGCCTGCGCCCTAATGAGGGAGGAGGAGGACGCCTCCACAACCCCCCTACCCCCATCTGCACCCAGCCGGCAGCCCTTAGTAATTCATCTGACGCACGGTGGCCACCTCAAGCCGGCTGCCAGCCCTCGGGTGG
The DNA here is from genome assembly GCA_019775915.2 of Cyphomyrus plagiostoma. NCBI lineage: Eukaryota > Metazoa > Chordata > Actinopteri > Osteoglossiformes > Mormyridae > Cyphomyrus > Cyphomyrus plagiostoma. Next base: position 2,323,161 of record JABFEA020000017.1, on the reverse strand, counting down.
AGAACCCAGGGGCGGAGCCATGCCACAAAGGAGCCAATGACAAAACGCTCCTCAATATCTTCATGTCTCCAAGTGCCCTGTGCTGGTAGGAAGGACTGTACCAGACTGCCACGGACGGGAAGAGCAAGGAGGAGGGACCAGCAAGGTGTGAGTCAAAAGATTAATGGCTCAGCCTCGTGTGGATGAGGCGGGGCTTCAAATCCAATTGGATCCGGTACTCATCAGTCATCCAAAGCTGCGATATTAAAATGGGTCTCCCTACTGCAGCACATCAATATCCTGTCATCCTCCTCAGGTTACAAACAGAAGCTACAGCCTTAACTCTACACGGCCCTAATCACATATAGTAGCTTCCCTATTTCTTATTATCATGTGACAGGCGGCATCCAGCAGCCCACCACTTTTATTTCCGACTTGCCTGCATCCTGACACATGCCTGCTTCACCCTCCTGTCACTCCTCCCGACGCCTTAATCCTCAGTAAACATGCCACAGGTCAGCTCAGCTCGTCTGATTCCGGCACATGCCGGGAGGCCCTCCTGTCAGGGGCATGTGGGCCTCGGTCAGACACGAAGAGGCTAACGCTGCTAGCTTTCGCTGTACCAGCCCCCTCTATCACCCAGAGCACCGTCTTGGCCTGGCTCTCCGTCCGCCTCTGTCCCTCCCACGGCGTCACCGTTCATCGGCACTGAGGAGTGGCCCGGCAGAGGACGTTTCGGCTGATTGGGAGAGACCTTGTTAATTATCGATTTGTCGGCCCGCATTAGCGGCACCGGCACCGCGAGGAAGGAGAACCTGTCGGCCCGATAGGCAGCATTAGAAAAGCATGTGTTCCCACGGCCCACCCCCTCCCGTCGCCTGTCAGGCCCCGCTCGCCTTCCACACCTCATTAACAGACATAGACTGTAGGACCTAGGGCTGACAAAGACCCAAACCATGACTGCTGTACCGTTTCCAATTTCATAGAAGATGATGCAAACGATTTCACCATTTAACGGATGAAACCCTTCCTGCCGTGTATGTACAAGGCAACCGTCATCAGCTTTTCAAAACTCAAGATTGCTTGTAGGGTCTACATTAGTCACACGCTAGTTGACCATCAATGAAAGCTCAAGACTAGGGGTTTCCAACCATTTGATGTCTGCAGACTGGTCTAGGACATGCAAAAAAAGTAACAGACTAATGCAGCGATTTCCTAAGGTTAACCGTTTACATTTTATTCAGATACAAACAGAACACACAAACGAGGGGTCATATAGAATTTAAAAATAAACACTTTAATTTAACAAAAATGAACCAACCCCAGTGTTTGACGGCCTGGTGATCGCGGAACATTGCCATACTGGCCAAGGGTGGGAACCTCTACTCTAAACCTTGCAATGAGAATCGACATCTTGCCATTCTAAGAGACATTTTGAGGAAAATGCTATTTTTACTGCAGGCGTGATATTTAGAAATACAGCCTGCATTGTTTGTTTTCCTTAATCAAAACTTTCTCACACAGATGAGTCTTGCCATGGCCATATCAGTCTGTGTATTGACATGACGACTGCCCCATAGTTTTAAAGACAGGAACACGCTGCCGACTTGGATTTGGAGCTTAAGGACAGTGCCCCATATGGGCACCGTTTCCGAAGACCCACTGTGCCCTACTTATGACAACCATTAATCATGTGTACACGAGGCAGGCAGCCCCTAACGCTGCGCGTGCCCAGCCCACGTGGACAGCGAGCGCCATAATCCAATTCCATCAATCCGCCGAGGGAAGCCATCCAGCTGTCTTGGCAACACGCGGCCCAAGCAACCGTTATTGAATCCATGCTATTTTCCCTCCTCCTCCTTTTCCCGGGATGGGCTAAAAGCCCTAAGCGCTCATATTCGTGAAGCTACTAAGCCAATCTCTTGTTACCTTTCCTCCATTTGCGAGGCAAGTTAATGGCTGCCGTAGGAATGCACTGGAATGTTATTGCTGATATTCAGAGGAAAGGTATGAAATAATTTGCATGTGTGCATGGATTCACAAGCATACAGATAGAGCGAACATACACACACACACACACACACACACAGAACCCCCTTCCCTAAATCAATAAGAGCCTGACCAGGAGTACTGAACACCATCTACAGAGAGTGTATAAATGACACTCCACACTGTTATGGCCCAGTATCAGGTACAGGATGAGGATTAGGCAACTTTAAGAAGGGATAATCCGTGTTTTGCCGTTCAAGGCAAATTGCCCCCAAGTAAAAGATTCTTGGTACAAAAAAGTCAAATTCTACTCTTAATCCTCAAAGCTGCTTAGTTCTTCCTTTGCACACTCCCCAGACAGCACCGAGTGTTTGCGAAAGCGTCGGTATTTTATAAAGACAATCGGATCCTCCTGTTACACTTTGGGGCTGAGGAGTCAACCTGCCAACAACCTGAGTAATGTTGAGACGATACCACGGTAATCCGAATGGGAGCAGAACGGAATGTGTCACTGAGCGTGTCCTCAAACCCGAGGGGCTTTTAAAAACCGGCATGCGGGCGGCGAAGCTTGAGTTCCGTCACACCGCCACAACTGTCTGGCGTGGAACTACATTCTGTCGCAGCCCTGCCGATCAGGGGCCCAGGGAGATGTGGAGAAAAGGGCCGAGGACAACAAATATGAGACATAAAGAAATACAGATGAATAGGGCAAAGAGGAAAGGAGAGGAAAGGGGCCAGAATGGAGGGAGATGTCATGCTTTCATAGTCCAAATATCAATGCAAGTATTTAAATTTTATTCATTTAGCACACACTTTTATCCAAAGTGACAAATTTTTAGAAAGCAAGGCCAGATAATCCCAGGAGAGATTTTTGGTTAAGGGCCTTGCTCAACGGTGAAATCACTTTGCTGACTGTGAGATTTGCTGACTTTCGATCACAGCCACAGCGTCCTAACCCCCTGAGCCATACACCATTCACCAGTTTTAATACACAACCATATCTGAAGCCCTGCTAGACATTATGATTCACCCCATACGTAAGGAAAAGTCTGGCTGTGGCTTGTTATGCATGAGAGGCCAGGGTATGTGCAGAAGGTGTGAAGATGCATTGAAGGTGATTGACCTTGGCACACTCAGTTGGCACGCCTCACCGGTCACCTGACCTGACCATGTGATGAGCGGCCATTTGTGGGGGACTCTATATGCTACATCATCTGATCAGCCACACAGAGCGCCGGTCAAGTGGAGAACGACCCCCACTAGTGCACAGAACACAAAAACAATACTGGCAAACAACACTGGCGAACTAAAACAAAGGGAAAAAAAAAACAAAATGGTGATACAAACACGCAGGTAGATATAGGCATGGTTTTGAAAACGTCACAGCTGGCCTTTCTGTGAACTATGCCTCTGAGCTTCGAGGAAGCTGGCAGTTAAGTGGTGAATGAAATAAAGCCGACATTCACGCCAGGGCCTTGTAACTGCAGCAAAGTACTTCCTGTCTTCCCAATAAGCGAAAAGAAGTTAGAGATTGATTGGCATCATTAACTCAACACTAGTCTTATTGTGTGTTATACCACACATGACAGCAAGTACGGGCATTCCCTGGTGAGATACCTCATTCTCCAGTCTTGAAACACTGCTGGAGACCTTTAGAGCAGATTGACAGTTCATCCACACATCCCACCATCCGCGGGCACCTAGTTCGACCTGTTGAGAACACGACTCTTCTCTAGGTAAAGATCAAATGCAGTATTATGGGAACACGTGGTCACGGCAACGACGTGACTAAACACCGAACATGCGACACGAGGACA